>SNQJ01S0090898.1:0-24317 GCA_010110895.2 Picea sitchensis | reverse complement strand
ATGGATCGATGTGGTTTCATTGGTATATGATGCATTGTTGGAAAAATGTATAGATGACTCATTATTGTCTTATCATGATTGATAAGGTGCACAAATGGATGAAATCCAAAGTGGTCCCCTTATGGTGAAATCCCTCATGAGAAGACACTTTGTTGATTGATTTATCCTAGAAGAATGGTTGGAGGAGCCATGCTTGTATGTGGAATAATGAGATGAAGTCAATGAAGTTGTTGGTGAAACTATAATAGATGGATAGCGTTTGTCATATCATTTCCGGTGGTATGTGGAATGTCACATAACTCCTCATGGTTTGAGAGTTATGGCCTTATGAAGTTGGAGGACCCTCCCATGTTGGCTTGAAGCCCCAAAAGGTCAAAGAAGTCAAAGTGCTTGAAAAGAAGAAATCATTATTTAAATGATAAAGTAAAGTGACAAAGTCAAGGTGGATTATTTAAATAATAAACAGAAGTGACAAAATCAAGAAAGATTATTTAAATGATAAAGTCAGATGACAAAATCAAGAAGGAATATTTAAATGATAAAGTATTGGAGAACTTTCTATTTATGGAAAGTGGTTAACCCTAAAATAAAGAAAATAGGTTAATTGACCTAGAAATGGGTTAAGTGGCCTAGAGGATGAAAGTATAAATAATATAGCATTGGTCTCTTGCAGATCATCCTTTTTGTGGATCAATGGAGAGCTTCTTGTGAGAATATCTTTTGGAGTATTGATGGAGAGATTCTTGTGAGAGCATTTTGGTGTGGATATCTTGAGCATGATTGAAGATCTATTTTGAGAAATAGAGCATGAGGAGGATCTCATGGATGCATTGAAGTTTCAGAAAGTTTGAGATCATGACGGAGAAATTCTCGAAATTACAGAAAAAACCCTATTTCCTGGTGCGTACACGAGCTGTCTATGTATAGGGTGTGTATAAGCAATATGTTTGTGTACAAGGTGCATATTCGCAAGATGTTTGTGTACAAGGTGCGTACAATATGGGAGTTGTCAATGTACAGGTAGTGTACAGTGGATAAAATCATGGATATTTGTGTTTGAGATGATGGCAAGTTGTTGAAGACTGAAGAAGGTTGCAGATCTACATTTTATGGGCTTAGATCTGTGACTGAGACACGGGTATGGTTACATTATTGTCTTGATCGATAACATTGTTGTTGTGTTGTGAATTCTTAAGGAATTATTGGTATGGTTGTTGTGATGTGGTTTATGTTGGTTGATGGAGTGAGCAACACTCTTATGATTCAGTACTAATATGATGGCTATAGTATGTTGATTGTTTATGCATGATTGAGTAGCATTCATATTGATTAGTTGTGGAGAATGAGTAAGCTATTGGAGATATTGGATGTGTTGTGATTGGATGGTGGTCAATATGAATAGTGAGAAACATAAGAGAATGCTAAATTGGTTGTAGAGGATCTGAGTTGATCTTGAAGGATAAACCCTAATAGCTCAGAAGGTATACCCAAGTTTTAGTATTGTTTGGAGTATATACGCAGGTATACCCAAGTTGTACTACAACCTGCGTATATATGCGTGCTACACTACCGACAAGGCTCGTACCTGTTGCAGATTGATATATTTTGAGGATTGTTGCCTCATCTCAGTTGGTGTTGAGTGTGTAAGCTGATTATTGCATGATAGAGTTGGTGCTCTTGTAGAGTTTTACTCTATTCAATTGTTGCTGAAAACCCCCAAGGATTGTATTCAGTAATAAAAATAAAATTGTACATACATCTTGTGTTCTTTGTGTTCCTTGTGGTGATGACTTGTTGATGATATATTGTTGATATATTTTGCTGATATATGTTCACATCTAACTGGTTATAAATGAAAACAATGAGTAATGAGTAAAATGTTGAATGCTAACTAATGCGTTTTGTGAAAGAGGGAAGTTTTGGAAAAAATATCCCCACACTTATTCACCCCCCCTGTAAGTGTGCAAGGTGTGTCCAACATGTTTTTGTATAGAAAAAAACATGGAAAAAGTGGAGCTCAACGGGTTTTATAGTGTCAAACAAAGGGATCATGGTCGATACTTTGAAGGTTGAGGCAATAATTCAATTTCCCACCCCCCATGTACTATCTGTCAACTTAAAAGTATACAAGTGAAAGGTAATTTCCTTTGACATTTTATAGCAAACTATGCCAAAATCACCAAGGGTTTCATGCACTTTCTCAAAAATGGGGTCCAATTTGTTTGTGATTATTTCATGAAATTATCCTTCCATGCACTGAAAAAAGGAACTTATTTCTATATGTCTACTTAGTCCTCCAACCTACAGTAGAGATTTCCTTTTCTATCTTGCAACATCAGAATCGACTATCAACATGGTATTAGTTCAATAATATGATATGTTCCAAGAGAATGCCATCTTATACCTTAGTCTTGGCTTAATACGTCCTGATATTAACTATTTTCATGTGGATAAGTTGGTTTTGGAAGCCGCTCACTCTATCTAGATACTTTGGCATTATATTATGCTTTGTAAAACCATTGTGATTACTAACATTAATCCATTTCAATATGTCTTGACTCGATGGATTATCGAGGGCAAGTATAATATATTTATCTTTATCTTATAGGAATTCGATTTGGATTTTGCATCAACCAATTCTAAGAAATATTTAGTTTTTGCAGAGTTGATGTCAAAATTTCTCAAAGAAGATAAGGATGATGTTGTAACTGACTCATTCCCAAACAAACATATTTTCCTTATTTCTTCTTGTAACCCTTAGTATGGGGATACACTTTTGCATATCGAGACTCTGAATTTTTCTCCAAATCATTAGTGATATGAAGAAAGACATATTATCCACTAGAAGAATCATTTCCTTATTATCGACGACACTTTGTGTGTTTTCTTGTAGGCGTTCACATTGTGTTAGTTTATTAGAATATATTTTAGGATTCATTATGTTTTGAAACCTTTTATTGACATTTCGGACTTGTGATACACACTCCATCATCAAGATTCCTATCTGGTAGTGTCCCAACTAAATGACGAGTACCTTGTTTGTGACCCTACTCTTCTCTGATGATTCCTATGGGTACACCTTTTGGAGCATTCTTTTGATTTGTTTACTTATGTGGATGTTCCTAGGGGTCAAAAACCTATTTACTGATGTGTTAGCTAATTATGTGTTAGATCGGGACTTGTTTAATTCATAAATTAGAAACATTCATGTACATAGAAGCCATCCATTGTATAATCACATCAAGATAAGTAAAATCCAATCAAAGTCAGTATATATTATTTCAATATTCATCAAGTACAAAAATGTGGATTGTCTTTACAAAAAACATGCGTCTATCCCTTGATATATGTGTGTGTGTCTATGTGTGTGTGTCTGTGTGTGTGTGGTCAGAAATACATCATATATATGGATAGGTTGGGGGTCATTCCCTTGCATGGGCCTCATGATTTATAGATCACCAAATGTAGCATTGGATGGTAGTGCCATATTTGGGTCTCTATGAAAGCTTATCCTTGTATAAGGATAGTCTTCAATCACAATGATCAGTCACAACCACCATGCAGAAAAATCGTCATCCAACATAGTCATGAATTACCCAGCCCCCAATCGCTACATAAATTAATCCCATTGAGCCATTCATGGTTCTCACATCCTCGTTGGGTAAATTCATAGTCATGGACTAAGTGTTGGAACTCTCTCAAACAAAAAGGAGCACAATATGCTCCCATAAACAAATTTATTCATCTTACCCAACTTGCAGTTTGTAAGTTAAACCTTCATTGATGCTAGAAGGGATGAAAACCAATCAAATATTCTATATCGCAAGCACTCCACCCCATAGAACATATGTGGGAAAGATGCTTGGTGTAAGGATGTGGATCTTCCTATCTAGGCGATGGTAAAAAGGATTGTATTTAAACCTAGGATTTCAATTCTTCGTAATGGAAATTGTGTACTGATATTTTGGGTACCTAGATCAAAGTATATGATGATATAACCATAGATGGTCATGCCGCCACCACCTCGATTTTTCAAATTTACTATTTCTCCTTACCAAGAGAGGCCATTATGAATTAAATATTCTCAATCTCTATTTTTAGAGATTGATCATCAAGCATAAAATCATTCGCATATGGGTTCTAGTACCCTATTATCACTTGCAATAATTGTTTTTGGGCTCTCATGTTTCCCATGGTAAAGAACTTCCTCAAACCATAGTTTTGAATCRCGACCACTTACTSTGGATCTTATACAATKTGATTATMTATCTCTTCAAGTTCTCTTTCTCTCCATGCAATAKCTCTCCTACATCATTTACCAAAAATACGGGTTAAATATGTGTTTTGTTCATTCGCATGTCCTCATATGTGCCCTACTAAGCTAATTGGTGTGTATATATGCTAGAAAATGAGGTAGAATGGGCATATAGGGAACCTCTTATTCAMCTCATGTGAAGGATCTACATGTATGSACCCCCCCCCCGCCATTACTAAAAATATCTCAAAATGTTGAAGTTCTAACTAAAACGAGAAAACAAATGGTAAAAAATGGAGAGAAAAAGGATATATTTTAATCGGTCTAAGTAGCTTCTAATTATGATGCCTATACATGCCACAATAGTCAAATTAAGTTTGAGGGTTTTTTCCACCCCCAAAGTACTATTTTGTGTAAAACATCAAATGATATGGTAAAAAGTTTCTTTTTACTATTCAATTATTATTTCTTACCCACTTTTATATATTTTGGAGTTATTTCTATTTAATTTAAGCTTATAAACTAATATTCAAGTTGTATATCAAGTTTGGTTTTGAAAATATTCAGCTCATATGTCATACAATGGTTAATTTTACTCATTTTGTGTTGGGGATTGGGTGTAACCCTGTGTGAAACAAATAACAGAATCATAGAATAATTCAAGAGACATAACTTCATAGAAGATTGGCGGTGTCTAAAGACACCATTACGACATTTAATATCAACGCATTGTGATGAGAACATCACAATGAATTATTACACATATATCTCTGCCATGATAGTATTTGTTTACAATGACCCATTTGGTCCTTTATTTATGGTCGGAAGATCTAATCAACTTCCATGAAATCGGGAAGATCTTGTCCACATGCAATCGTCATTTGTTATATTTGACTCCGTCAAATATGCAATGTATAGTCATCTAGTCAAACTAAGTAAACTTGACCATCCATGTGTCCAAATCACATTCGATTGTTCAACTGGTTGATCCATCAACCGAATATATTTGAATGATAGTCTATTGTTCAACTTAACAAGAAAAATAATTTTGAGTTGTGGAAGTAATGGTGGCTAGAGGTCGATCCACATAAAGGGTGGAGAATTTGAGTGGAACATCTGGGGCTATGTCAAAGGGTAGAAAGGGTAAATGAAGATTATGGTACTGCAACGAATCAACGAATATTAAGAAAAATTGTTGGGAAAGGAAAGAATCCAAGGATGACTCCCAAAAGAAAGAAAACTGGGTTGAATCAAGTTCAGGTATGGATGATGAAATTTTATCTATTTTTAGTATCTCAGAATATCATTAAGAATGGTTGTTAGATTATGGTGCTTCCCATCACATGTTTTCACATCGAATTTAGTTTTCATCTTACAAATATATAAATGATGGTGTTGTTTTTATGGATTGAAATCCAAATTACTCTTTGTATCAATATCAATTTAAAGATAGACTATCTAAAGTTAAATGGTCAATAATATAAACTTAATAACATTCCAAAATAAATTCATCTACTCAATTAATTCCTTAATCAATTTTAGATATTGATTTTTAATTATATGAATGAAATGTTAAAGCATATGCATTAATTCTTTATCAATTTTCTTAAAGTTTGATAAAATTATAATTGATTTAAATAAAAAGTAGCCTTTATCCTCATCCATCACCATCCATTAACATAACTTGTGTTAAATGTTTTCTGGATCATTATTTCTCCTTATGATAAACCTTGAACCTTTGTCCACTCTCGATTTTTAAAGCCAACTGATACCTATAGAAATGAATTTGATATAAAATGTTTTCACTTAAAATTCAATATAAAATATATTTAAAAACGATGTACACAATTTTATGAAATAAAATTATTTCTAATTTTTTAGTAAAATAATTTTACTTAGAAAGTTAAGAAATAATTTATATTTTTTACTATTTTATTTATTTTTGATGATGATGATGATTAATGCACTACAAGGAAAATAACTTGTCGCAGAGGTTATAGTGGATGTTTTTAGTGTTACAAAGTTGGCAAACATTGTCAAAACAATCTCCGCTAAAACATATGTTTTCGGTAGTGAATGTTTTTTTGGAGATTATAATGGAACTTCAATATAACTAAACAAATATGGTTGGATGGAGGTTTTAGAACATGTTTTTATAGGATGTGCACTTCATGGTGTATACACAATAGTGTGTTCTCAAACTTAACGTATTGGTGCTTACATTTCACTAAAGGCACCACGGAAATCAAAAACAATATTGGGTCACCAGTGCTCTTCAAAATAATAATGCACCGATGCATTAATAATAATAGTGCATCAGTCGAATCTATCATACCATGCACCAATTAATTACAATACAAACCCGATCGGTGTGTGAAATTTAGAATGCATCGATGCAAAAGTCCTATATAGAAGCATTTGTGTGTCCTTTTAATTAAACACACTGAAAGGCCGATTTTTATTTTTGTAATTGTTGTTGTTAAAATAGTATTTTGATTGATGTTGGTTCATTGTATTACAACACTGGTGCTCTTTTTATTACCCCACTAGTGATTTTTAGCATTAAATGCACCAATGTTCATTTTCTCTTTTTAGAAGCATTGACTTCTAACAATGAAATTATTATTATTTTTTGATTCCATTATTCATAAAAAAATTAACATATATCTTATAATAGTATTCATATAAATTAAATTTTTAGTGCATTTGGATATGATATTTTGTAACATCCCGCTCTGGCGCACTGAGAAAATTTATTCTTTGAGTACACTTGATCGCAAGTGATCTGGACTTTTATGATGTTAAAACACTTATCCTTGATTATGATGCGTTATGATAGATGACATGATGTTTTACTGCTTGACGTAGACAGGTGCATTGACTCAGTTTTATTGAGTGTGTAGGGTTTTGGACCTTGATGATGCAGAGGCATCGGTGAACCCCTTGGACTCCGGATTGAGTCAGGGAGTGTGCTATTTGGGTTGATTTATTTACTGTGATATTTCATTGATTTGATGATATGATGTTGACATGTTCTGACACGATTGTTGATGATGTAGGATGGCGATAGCTTCGACGGACTCACATATGGAGTAAGAGGCCACACATGATTTCAGAGAGGAGTTGAGGGAGAGGTGTGGATAGCGACTGCCCTGGCTGCTAGCACTCCATGCATAGAAAACAAGCTGTAGAGTTAGCGATTACCTAATTAAAGGATAGGATCCATGATGCCATGAGGAAGGCTGCAACTGATCATCCACGATGATTCTAAGGAAGCCGTGCAATAAAGCGGGGAGCCTTGTCCTCAGAAACCCATAGTCTCCCTAGAATTCACACAGGCAGATGTTGACTCGGGGTTATAGATCTGTCAGTCAAGTTGGTAAGTGGCGCATAGAGCGATAATTGCATCTTGAAAGAGCCGCGTCACTGAAAAGAAACGCAAGTTGGCCGAGTGGCACCCCAAGAACGCGTTGTGCGTCCTGAAGGTCACGTCGCGCCAAAGAAACATAAGTTGGCGAGTAGCACCCATGGAGCATGTGGTGCATCTTGAGAAGAGACGCGTCGCATTGATTTTGTGGAAGGAACAACCTAGATGGCCCCTAAGACATTTAACACATTAAAATTGTAAAGCTGCTTCGAGGTAAATATGCGCCTAGTTGATCTAAGTCACAAGTCTAAAACTTCTGGGGTAAAACTTTAGTCTAACCTTAAAGAAAAGGACCCTAGAATAAAAATAAAAAAAAAAAAAAAAAAAAAAAAAAAAAACTTTTTTTTTTTTTAAGTAAGAAGAAAATATATATTAAAAACACGCGAGGCAAAGAGGAGCCAGGTTATAATCATGGTCTAGTTCTGTTGATGGTATGAGAGAAACCAGCGCATTTAGCCACTAAGTCATTAAAAGTTTGATACAACATACTAAACATTGATACGAAACTAAAAACCATTACTTGGTGACATAACCTAGGTGGTGTACGTAGCTGGCCCGGGTGTATGAATCCTCGTGCGGGCTCCTCTTGATGATCAGTGCCACCTCGATTACTTCAGCGCGTGCGTGAAAAGCCCCGGTCTCGGGTGATTGATCTCGGTCTGTATACCTCCTTTCCTTCACTGACGGTGCCTTGGGAGATCTCGGGCCGGGCTCCTCTCGATGATCATTACCATCTCCCGGTGCACTTCATCTTTGTCGCGGTAAACTGTCTTGAATAGATTCGCGAATCATCTGCGTCTCAGGCTTGATCTCGATCTTGTTATGCTTCCTTTCCTTCCCGTGTTGTTCTCCAGACTGCATCATGACCTCTCCGTTGTGGGTGGTTGGGTTGGGACCTTTACTCTCATCCTTTCTGATGTTGCCAGTGTCATTAGTTGCTTCATGCATGGGAGTCACTCTGCTCGCATCACAATGTGGATAAACACTGCTGAGTGGGCCGAATTGGGAAAAAACCCAATTTCTGTTGTTTAATTCGTGGCGCGTAAGTCTCGCCCGGCGAAGCTCAAAAACTAAACCCTGGAGGATGGACAGCTGGTCTCTGATTTGCTCCCCGTGGATTGTGTCTGTAGAGGAGTGATCCATATGAGGTCGGTCGCGCGAGGGGGGTGTGTTCTCGGCTGCAGAGGTACCACGAGGAGCTGGGAGATTAGTGTGGGATAGTGTAGCCATCGACAAAGAGTGTATGACATGCAGGGCTGAGTTGAGCGTCTGAGGAACGAGCTCTAGGTGGTGGATGGACTCGCTCGAGGGAGGTTCCGTGGAGAGCTCGTGGAGTGGCCGAGGCCTCGAGGAGGAAACCTGTAGAGACCTCCTCGCAACCTAAGCTTATGTGACGTAATGGGATGGCCGAAAATGCGCCGAAAAAGGTCCGGTGAAAATTTACGGTGGTATCGCTCTAATGAAGCGACCATAGCCGCCGGATGAGGCGCTTCACGCCTGACTCAATCTACCAAGCCAAAAAAGAGCCATAACAGTGCAATTCCGCTATCAAATTCGTGGGGGAGGCGTTAATGCCCGATCGCTTGACATGAAGGGTAGTAAAATCACAGGAGGGTGGCCTGTGGGGGCACGAGCCCGTCACATGGCTCGTACTTGCATTTGGCGTTCTGCGCTCCTCGCTTTAATACAGTGTCCTCCCGCTAACACCCCATCGAGAACAAAACCACTTAAGTAATGGTTTAGTCTTCATAAAATTCTTGGGGTAAATGAAGAGTAAGAATTTAATTAAAATAGTGGATTTAAAATTTCAAGAAGAAATTAATTAATTAGCTTGTGGAAGGTAAAGATATTAAATTAATAATAGGAAAAGGTTAATAGCGACTGAAAGCGCCGTTTTGGGCTTTTAATAAAAGGGAAAGAGGGAATAATAAGAATTGGGTAACTAAGTAATGGAGGAAGCTTAATAAAGGAAAGATGGGAACTTATAGTAAAAGAGTCTGGCATAGTAGGAATGCGCAGTTAAGGACACTGATTTAGACAATTTAGTAACATCATTTTTTAGGAGCTTTTAAAACATGGGGGATCTAGGAACACCGGAGTAAATTTAGGAGCGACTCTAGGTGGGTGAGGGAAAAGGACAATTAATAAATTTAAAGAAAATGTTGGAGAAAAGAGGGGGATGGGCGACATGATGCGATGGAGAATATTTATAATATTTTGATTAAACTTAATTTAAGAATGTGAATTAGGAAAGTTGGGGGGGTCTCTCGAAACTCTATAAAAGAAAATGGAGATGTGGAAGAAAGGGGATCATTTGTTAAGTATTAGCGTTACATTGCGAGATTGTGACTTGGTGATTACTTGTGGAAGTTGAGTTTTCCGGCTTGGATGAATTAGTAGCTTCGACCTTGCGAGAAGCGGTTTGGGAAATAGAAAAGGACCATCACGGATTGTGTGTGGCCCTTTGTGGCTCAAGGGGATAAGGGAAGTAGAGTACCCCTAGTGATTGGTGGGGAGGTACCGGTGAAGTCTCTGATTCGTGAGCAAGAGGCGACCGCGAAGCGCGGGACAGCCGCGAAAAGTAGGACATCATCAAAAGCGAAGCCCGAAAGAACGCGAATGTATGCTTTTCATATGTTTATGGTAGAATGTGTTAGGAATTATGGATCGCTTATTAATGGAAGGGTAAAGATGACTTGTTTTATCATTAATGATACGACTGGCAGGATAACTCAATGGGTTCTTGTATGAATTTGTTATCATTTTATTCTAGCAATAAAAAGAAATGAATTACAAGTCTCCATTGCAACGACATTCTGAAATTTAAATAACAAAAAGGGGTTTTTGATTCCGGTCTGCCTTTATACTTGTGTCCGGGGGTTAACGTTGGGCTCCCACTGTTTTCACTGGTTTAAACTTTCACCATGAACTTCATGATTGTGCGTTGATGACCCTCCTTTTTATATATATAAATTGTTAGTATGTTGGTTTTCCTCCACTTGGTAGTTGCAATTATTAGTAACCCTTCCTCTGCGTTTGTTTTTATATGATTGTCGGCTGTCCTGGGAGGGGCGTTATTATTTGTTGCGGACGTTGTATCGTTGTAGGCATCAGATATAACAGTGGGCGTTTTTCTGTTTCGTGGGCATTTCGTTTTTTGGCAGAATTTAGTTTATAAATTATTTGTCCTCTGGATTTCGTTTTATAAATTATGTCATTTCATTTTGTAAATTCTTGGAAATTCATTTTTAGACATTTAGATCCTTGTAGGCATTTCGTTTTGTAAATTCATCATTCGTTAGGCATTTCGTGCAAAAAAAAAATTTGGCATTTACCAAATCGTGTGGCATTCTGGAATTGATTTTGAGGCACTGAAATTCGTGGTTTGGAATTCGTTTTTCCTCCTCTGTCCTTGCGTTGGTGCTGTTGATTGTTTCCACCCAATTGGGGCCCGGGTTCCACAATGAATTGATCTTGAAAACCCCGGATTTTAAAATCACACCATCGCTATGTTTTTGGTTTTGTTTCCTGGCGAATGGATGGAGGATACTCCATGATTTTAAATCACTTAACAATTGCGTTTTTAATTGTAATTCTGGCATTTTTCGTTTTGTCCATGGGTCAGTGATTGGTTCTGGAGATTGGTTGGTTTATGGTGACTGACATTTTTGTCTTCAACGTCTGGTTACATTCACAAGGTGTATCCATATATATCCCCAAATTCTAGCACCATGATTCATGGTTGCACGGACTGAGAAACCTATCAGCGAAATTTTTCTGAGCGTTTCCTAAAATGGATTCACCACAGAACAGCTCTTAAACGCAACTTGAAGGGCGAACTTGTCCCTGTCTACGTCCCCACCATTTTCTGAAACCTCTGACCGGGTGGCTGTAGAATCACCCCCGTTTTAGCAGTTAACTTCTTCGAGTTCACTTGCCAGAGTGATGCACTACGTTTTGCCATTTTGGAAACCCCCAGTTTAATGATTTCCTATCTTGTCCATTTTGAGAACCTTCTGTTATATTGCCTTTTCTTAAAATATGTTCATAACCAGGATTTTCGGTTGTCCATTTTATTTCCTTGTTTTGCTTTGTTTTTAATGGAATAATTATGGTTTTATAAGGTAATCATTGCTAAAGTAATTATGCAATAATTGTTAAAATAAGATTGTTAAAGTAATATGGTTTTATGGTAATAATTGTTAAATAATTATGGTTTTATAAAGGTAATAATTGTTAAAATAATGTTGATGTATTTATGTAATAATTGTTAAGTAATAATAGTTAAAGTAATATGGTGTTTAAGGTAATAATCGTTAAAGTAATGTTGATGTGTTTATGTAATAATTGTTAAAGTAATAATAGTTAAAGTAATATGGTGTTAATGGTAATAATTGTTAAATAATCATGGTTTTATAAGGTAGTAATGTTAAAGTAGTTGTTGAAATAATATAATGGAATGTAAAATGATTAATGGTAATGATTATGTAATGATTATGGTAATGACTATGTAATGATTAATGGTAATGATTATGTAATGAATAGTTTAATATTAATCCTAATGGTTATGGAATGGTTAAGGTTAATGTTGTTATCATTTAGGGTAAGGTTAATGTAGTTGATATAAATAAAATATCAGATGTAATGTGATAGTCATGGTATTAGTTGTGCATTGTAAAATGAAGAATGGTTGATATGTTATGGTAGGGATGATGAAACTAATTATCATCATTAACAAATAATTATAATGTCCTAAACTAAGAACATTAAGTCATTATGATATAGTAAATGGGGATGCTAATTAATTGAAATTGCCTTAGTAATGGAATTGCATTAAATTGGATTTGCTATTAATTGAATTTACAATTATTGACTAGCGCATCGTAGAGGACGTGGTTGATCCTTAGCTATTGTTGTACTTGGATATATATACATTTTATTGCTTGAAATTATGATGCGCTTGTGGTGAATAGACACCCTCCATGTTCTCCAGAATGGTCATGACCCACCTTTGAGACCAAATGGATTTAAAATCAGGTAAGACACAGGATTGAGAAATTGTATGTGTCTGGAGGTCCTAACCATTGCCAGGTAGGACGGTACGAGATGTCAGTCGACTTATTTCTGGTGATCATCGTTATTACGTCTGCAATTTACTTGTTGTATGTCGTATGTCATCTTGTTATGTTTTGCCTTGCTTGCATCTTGTTAGTCGTCAGGTTACTAGTTTCTTTGAAGGCGATTAGGACGAGAGCCTATCTAACGTTCTCTCTCTCGAGGCAGAGAATAAGATTAAGCCCTTCTTTCTGTCTTGAAATAGTAGATCTACTACTATGGATTCTTTTCGTCTTTGTTTGTCTTGTACATAATAGCATATATGGATTTTATCATGGGACTACTTGTTGGAAGCCTTATGTCTTCTTGTTGTGATCGCCGTGGTTGTGTCTTGTTAGTCATCGGGTGGCGGCGTATTAGGAAGTCAATTGTGTCTGTTCCCTTTTACACGTGCGTACACACCTTAAAAAAAATAAAATCCTTTGTTATGGAGTTGTTGTAAATAGCGAGAGTTTATTTTATATTTGGATTAATTTTTATATCATCATATTTCACATCTCTTCATTATAATGTTTAGTCATCCATATATTTAATCAACAATGTAACCATTTCACAATGACATTGAACAACAAAATAAATTAGTAAAAACATATTTTATTATATATGGAATAACAAACTATTTGTCGCTAAAATGGAACATTCTTGATGGCCTTGTCTTTCAATTAGGACAATATATCCATTACATTAAACAAAAAAGTTTGGTTTTCACAGATAATTATTTCAAAAAAATGCAATAGCTTGCATTGATATACAAATATATCGGTCATCGTCTTTGCTAAATTTGACTGGCCATTCCTTGCGATGCCATGAGTTGGGTTATTTGGTAGAATGTTTTGTTTATTGCCTCCGAATTTCTTTCCTCTTCTTCAAGTTCCATCTACAAAATAAAAATAAAGTGTAGTAGGAGTATCTACATTGGTGAGAATATTGAAAATTTAAATATACAATATGCATGAATGTAAAATTGAAAAGCCAGTACCACTTCAATTGTTTTCTGAATTATATACATTATTTCAAGCCAAATCTTACCTTTGTCAGCTGTAACTCTTATGTTAAGCACATTCCATACTTTGCTTCCTACAAGTTTTATACCCCGCAATAAGTCATAGATTTAATATAAAAGTTTTTGTTCCATTAATTATAAATGAGAGAAAATAAAACAACATGAATACATACAAATTCCACAATTAAGTTTCAGATATGGCGACATTTTTGGACACACACCTACCACACTAAGAGGAGGGGGTGGTGAATGTGTGTGGGGATCTTTTTCAAAACCTTCCCTCTTACAAAAAACTCCTTAAATTTAACATTCAACATTTGCTCATTACTCATTGTTTCATTTATAATAAGTTAGATATGAATACATATCAAAAATATCAAAACATATCATCAAAAATCATCTCCACAAGGAGCAAAAGAACACAAGATGTATGTAAAATTTTCTTTTTATGGACTTCAATCCAAGGGTATTTCAGCAACAACTGAATAGAGGGAGTACAACTCTGCAAGAGAACGAGCTCTATATGAAAGACTTGTACATTTAAGCTAGGCTGAGATGAGCCAACAATCCTCCGCCGGATATCAATCATCGCATAAACAAAGTGCATCAACCATGCAGCACATGCCAAAACAACCTATAATCAACCTATACCATAAATAGAGAATTACATCCAACCATGTATGAAGTATGCAACAATAATGTGTCAAAATGCTCCATCAACAATGACTCATCGATATGTACCAACATCATCAAATATACACCTCATGTATGTGCCAACTCATCATTTGCTTGTCTCAATAGCCATGACTAGTTTGGATTAGTCAACAACCCCCAGCGAAATAATCATAACTTTGTACCTGTAATGAATAAATCTGAAAATGATGCACAATTTTCTTCAGTTTTTTTAATACTGAGATTCCTCTAGGTGGAACTACTTGGAACCTCTCATAAAAGTTATAGAAAACATGGCATTACCTTTCTGAATTACGGCTTATTCTAGAAGCGACCTTATAAAGCGTGCCCCACGAAATATTTGTTTTAAATGATATATGAACTATTAAAAAACATACTATAAGACTCTTAACACATTTTTTTTCCTTTGAAGTTGGATGCATTTATGAAGGATTATGGCGTTTTACACCGAAACAGGTTTGACCTAGTTTCGAGGACTAGCCCTGAAACCTGTTTTCCCACGAGTGTAATCAAAATACAACGACCCTGGGTGGTGCACCACAAATACTTGGATATGTTTTCTCAATGGAATAGAAATTTCGTAGTTTGAATCATTATCGAAAAAAAAAATTATAGAAATGGTAGAGATGACACATAAATACTTATGCAACAGAAAGCACCATCAAAGAATTTATCCTTCCTTGCATTTACGGCCTTATTTTGCTACTTTCACTCATAATTTCGGTTTAGATATAATTTGGTTACCTCAGGCACATATATATATTCAATATGCTCATGTTGATTAAAATAGAGAGCCTTGCCTCTTACTTACACTCTCCAAGCAGCTTCCTTAAAAAACTCTTCTGAGTCTTGGCCCTTTCCTTATTTTAGGGTTTACTCACTTCTAATTTCTCCATTCGTTATTATTTAAATAATTTATTTTGTATTCACTTTGGATTATGCTTGCGCTCATCACTTCCTTTATTATTTACCTTTGGAATCCTTAAACCACTTTGGTACTTTGACCTTTTGGGGCTTCTAGATGACATGTGAGGTCCTCCAAGTAAGGCCATAACTCTCAAACTGATAGGAGCTATGTGGCCGTTCTACATACCATGAGAAATGGCATGACATGTACTAATATAAAAATAGTATTGTCTGTATATCATAACTCATGCAAATTGCATCAAACGACTTAGATTCATTACTCAAACCGGGATCTCCAACTTCTCATGGCCTTATCTCTCTAACCGTAAGGATTTATGCTTGGCCGATTCTACATACTGCTTTGGAAATGGCATGAAAACCACTATACATGCTGGGTAGTTTCCTTAATGATTCCAGTAATCCTTCATCTCATTATTTAAAACTAAGCATGGGTTATCATGCTCTGCAAAATTAATGTCTTCCCTTGAGGGATTTCACCATAAGGAACCACTTTGGAGTTCATCATTTTTGCACCTTATCAATCAAGATAAGAAAATAATAATGAGAGAATGGGTCCTCAACCATTCTTCTAGGATAACTCAATTTTGCGGAGCATGTTCGTGAGAGATTTCACCATAAAGGACCACTTTGGAGTTCATCCATTTGTGCATATTTTCAATCATGATAAGACAATGATAAGTCATCTATACATTTTCAACGTGCATCATATACCAATAGAGCCACATCGATCCATCTTCATCATGTATCTACAATGAAACTCATTGATCCATCTCATCATATCGGCCAAATAGTCATTGATCATCCTTTCATCTATGCATTCCTGTCCCAGAGGACAATACATATTATATTACATCAATCAAATAATCAGTCAATCCTTTGACATCAATCAAATCACTTGGCATCAATCAATGAAATCAATCAAACAAACCATTGGAATAAATGACAACCTTGATCAACATTCTCCCCCTTTGGCGTGATGGAAATACAGACATTGATGTCAACACCAATTACCAATTGATGTCAACATGTGGACAAGTCATGCTCTACATCAATATTCAATGTGATATCCCCCATCAATAAGCAGTGTCCATCAATGTAGATTAACTCTACCCAGGCATCAATGGCAAAGGGGCCATTATCAATGTTGAGCTTCTCCCCTCGCCAGAACTCTCCTTGAGGATTGCTCTCCACTGTTTAGATACCTTGATCTTCCCTCTAGTAGCAATCTCTCCCTTTTGAACAAGGGATATCACTCGATGTAAATCTTTGAAGATACAGTGAACATACTCCCCCTATGACCATTTCTCCCCTGAAATTATGCTCATGATTCGTGAAATCTTTCATAGTATATCTGATAAATATCTCCTCTAGAATCATGGGAAGAATAATGAATCCCCCTAAGGGTATATCTCCCCTTATCTTATACCAAGATGAACAATATGATGTCATATGATGATCCTTGGACCTGTTCATGCATCATTGTGCCATACCCGCGTAGAACAAGATATGTCATCGATGAAATGAATAGAGAATCATGAGCAAAATATGAACCAATTACATCCTATACAAAATGTGTGCTCATCATGCACAACACCTATGTATCCGGCATCATCGATGTGCTTAAGATATCATCATAGAATGTATCAATCCATATTCCTTTATCCAGCTTGTATGTGCATCTACCAATAAAACCATGTTCATTTACCAATATGACAACCATGTGCATCTGTATACCAAACAATGTATCATATCACTCATGAGTAATATGTATCCATCATGAACCAAGTGCCTGATCATGTAATCTCAAAATAGGTGCCAATTGTTTTGCTAATCAATTAATACCAATGGTGTAGTATCATCAAGCATATTCCAATCTTATGGATACCCAAACATGTATGTTACCATGCCCGATACCACAAAAGTAAACTAGGATCCATATGTATGTCAAATCCTCCACAAAACATGTCTCAATAAAACTGCTAGTAGGTGCCTCTTCAATGTACTAGAAAAGTATGATACGGCCATCAAGCTATGAATCAGCAATGATGTACAACATGATCCTCATCAAAGGAAATCCACCAGCCAGCCATATGTCTCAGCATGTAATCCAATCCATATAGAAAAATCAAAACACCATGATATCAACTCGCGCAATAATACATCATAAGATATACCATCCATGTATACCACCATCAACATCACAAAATGATTAATCGCAACAGATCAACATCAATCCGCCGCACTCTTGGGTTAATTGTACCCAATATTTATTTTTGTGCTGCATTGTGTGATCCATAATCATTGAAACCTGCAACAAGCGAGTTTGAGACCTACAATAAACAATGTCGCCTGCAATGCGAGTTATACCATCATCAGAGCTCCAAATACATGCATTTGCTTTTCCCAAGGCTTTACAACATATACAAGGCCTGCTTCACAATAGAGTGTGTGTGTACAAAACCTATTCAAGGTCATCAAGCGCATGCACATGACTGTCACCACTGCTACATGTGTGTGCCTTAGTAAACGAAACATTTGAACTTCCCTTTAATATTTCATTATGATATGGCTGCTCTGTCTTCTTCACCCCCTTCTATAGATGACCCTTCTCTCCAGAACTTGAGCTCAGGCATCCATCTTTTCAAAAGATATCTCCTTTTCTTACTTCATTCCTTCTTTAAGCCATGCTATGTAGAGTCTCATCATGGAATTTCTTCTTGTGTTCCGGCACTACTGGGATTTGTGGCCAATCACTACAGTCTATGGCATCATAATTATTCTGATGAACACCAATGTGTCCCAGCTGATCACATCCTCCAACTTTCCTCCTTGGGTGGTATACAATCTTCATATATTTTCTTTCATAAGATTTACATTCCAAATCTTTGGCAGTATATCCATGCATGAATAATAATGCCCATGAAAAATGCTTTCATACCTTTGCTTTGGTGTCCCAGAATGGCTGTGATGTCTTCTTTAGCTGTACTTTTGGAGATTTTCTTTGTGTTGTGTATATGGTTGTTTTGAAACATTGTCTTCTTTCTTTGATGGACCCTCAATAGCTTCTTTGTTTGCCCTTCCAAGCGTGTGTATCTTCTCCTTTGTGTCTAAGACCTAATTTATCACATGGTGGTCTTTGACTTTCCGATATCTCATCCAAGATTCTTGGGCTATTCAATTTGTTTGACTTCTCTACCTTCTTTCTAAGGTCAACTTAATTTTAGATTCTAACTTGTAGCATGAATCTTCCTTTTCATTTATTTGAATCTTCAATGGTTCCTCTATTCTTTGGATTCTTGAATTTTGGTTTCAGGATGGACATGGTTTCAAAACTTTTCTAATCTCATTATTTATATTCATGTCTTCTTTTCCCGTTCTTTAGTCTTGTGATCTCACTCTTTGTACTTTCTTCTAATTTAGGAACTCTCTTCTTGTTCTTTGGAGCATTCCCTTTAACTTCCAGATGTACCTTTGACTCCTCCTAAAACGTAGTGTTATCCGAAAGATGTTTATAGTGTGTATAAAAATGGTTACTTCTATATCTATATAAACCTCTTCAATTTCCTTTTGAAGTTCTACTAGATTTTCTTCTATTATTTCCATGGGATAACTATCATCTATGACTTTACCTGGCCCGTTTCTAGATCATCTTCTTCATTTGATAAAAATCCTTATCATCACACTTTGAATCATTGCAATCAAAGGTCTTGGGAGATTCTTTACCTTCAATATCTTCCTTCTTGCCAACCACCATCACGTGATTTTTGTCTTCATTTGAAATATCTTCAAGATTTTCCTTTGTGCTATTATCACTTAGTTCTTTATCTTCACTTGAAATGTTTTCAAAATCACATTTAGAAACAATGCATTAAAGGATTTTGATGATTCTTTACCTTTGATGATCTTGATGGAATGGTCTTGTTCTTCCTTCATTCTTTCTTTGATATTTATCCTCTAGCTGGCCATAGATCCTTGGCGGAGTGCATTGTCCCATGCTCTCTATTTGATAGGGGCTAGAGGAGTCCACTAAGAATGGTCTTGAGATCAATGAATAATTCTTATTTCCTTCCCTTTGAGCTGCAAACTTTGAATTTTTTCTTCAATGGAACATATCCATTGATGGTTTCCTTCCAAATAGTTCCTCCCATTGTCTTCAAATACATCTCATCTCTCCCATTAGAAGATAGTTTTCCTCATCAAGTTGGAACTTCATCATCCATTTGTGTGTCTATGGATCTACTTCAAGCTTTTTAAAGGCTTGTAGTGAGAGCTTACTCACGATACCAATTGTTGGACACACCTACCACACTTAGAGGGGGGTGAATGAGTTTGGGGATATTTTTCCCAAAACTTTGTTGATTAAGGTTGGTTGTCATTGATGTCAGCCCTTGAGAGAAAGACCCATAGAACAAAGGTTTGGGTAATGGACCCAATAGTGTTTGATGTAAATATATGACTCATTATTGTTTTCATGGTTTATAGAAGTAAATATGGATGAACTCGAAGTGAAGGATACATATGGTGAAAGACCTCTTGGGGAAAGATGCTTTTTATTAGATGAAGAACCCATGTAATTATGGAATAATGAGATGGAAGGAAAGTGAATTTGTTAAGGGAAAATATCCTGAATGGATATTTCTTGTCATGTCATTTCGGTGGTATGTGGAACATCACATAATTCCTCATGAGTTAAGAGTTATGGGCATGAGAAGTTTGAGAACCCAGGTTTGGATAATGGACCCCAAGTTTGTTTGATGGGTAATGGTATGAGTTATGATATATTTTCAGATAATACTATTCTATATGGATAGTACATGTCATACCATTTAAGTGGTATGTAGAGCGTCACATAACTCCTCCCGGTTTGAGAGTTATGTATACGAGAAGTTGGAGGACCCTCATATGTCATCTAGAAGCCCCAAAAGATCAAAGTAATCAAAGTGGTTTAAGAGATTTTAAAAGTTAAATATTAAAGTGAAGTGATGATGTATTATAATTGAGAGTTAATACAAAATAAATTATTTCAATAATAATTTTTAATGGATAAATTAGAAGTGGACCCAACCTAAAATAAGGAAAGTGGGGCCAAGTGACCTAGAAGATGTTTAAGGCTTCTTGGAGAGTATAAATAGAGGCAAAGGCTCTCATTTTGAATCACACTTGAGAATATTGAATAGTTAGGTGTCACGAGGTATGCAAATGACATCTAAGCCAAAATTAGGAAAGTAAAGAAAGAAAAATTTAGAAATCTGAGGAAGGATAAATTCTTTTTGATGGTGCTTTCTAAGGTGTTTGAATTAAATGTCATAGCCTACTTTCATAACAGATCCAAATTCAGTGATACAAATGTGTTGGTTGGAATTTACAGATGGTAGTATGTTTTGTAACAATTTCAGATCATTTCATCAGATAAATATTTTGTCAGGGGCATGCTCTACAAGGTCGTGCTCTAGAATAAGCCAAATTCAATAATTATGCCATTTTTGCTATAACTCTCCTTTAGGAGGTTCCCAGTAATTACTTACACTTAGAGGAATTGCATAAAACACTGCTGGATAAGAGTACTGTACGAGTTTTAGATCTTTATACATTATAGGTTCAAAGTTATGAATTACTTCAAGTTAGCGTTGACTAATCAAAACTAGGCATGTGAGACTAAAAGTTTGATGAAAATGTTAGTCTCTTGTTTTTTTAGTTAAGGAAGGTTTGGGAATGCTGATCATATACACCGGTTCTATTCTGAGCTACAAATCAATTTGGATGATATAGAGTGATAGGGATTTTGGTTGTGTTACATATTGAGTACATGGTTGAGACAAATAGTTGATAAGTTGGTGCACATACATGAGGTGTATAGGTACATATACATATTGATGAGTCATAGTTGATGAGTAGTTGTACATGATTGGTACATACTTGGGAAAAGAGCTGGTTGATGCACTTGTTTATGAGTGCGAGGAGTTGATTCTGAGGTTGGTGGATGGTTGATGCACTGTTTATAGTGTATGTTGATTCTGGAGTTGATTACAGGTTGAGGTACTGATTGATGCATGGTTCAGATTTATTGAGTACAAGTTTCTGAGTGAAGTATATCTCCAGTGATAGTGCCGACCTTGATGGTTCCATCATTCTATTTCTACTTGAGGGTGGCCGAGCAGAAGGCGAGGACAAGTGGTTGTAGCCACCTTAGGTTATAGCTTAGAGAACATTGATAGAGGGATTGTAGCCCTCCCTTTTGGTTGTTGCAGGAGATTTGGGAGTTGGAGCTTCCCTCGGTTGTAGCCCTATAAGAAACTAGGGGTTGGAGCCTCCTTCTAGTTCAAATGAAAAACAAAGGAAGTTGGTGCTTCCAATGAATGTAATTCTTCCAAGACATATAAGAAAAACATTATGTGAACTTTTCTCAGGTTGGGTTCCAAGTAGGCTCTTCAGTGTCTTGTGTATGTGTGTGGTGCTTATTTATTCTTGCTCTGATTGGATAATAATTCTACATTGATATAACATTTTGAAGAAAAAGGATTATAATTACGTTATTACTGATACCCCCTCTCGATAATCCAACAATTGAGTATGGATCAGGTTCCTTGAAATCAGTTTAACCCACTTGAAAGGTAGATCATGAAGTACCAACTCATATAAAAATGGAATACAGTTTGATGGACAAAAGTATGTTTTTTGGAGCATAGGATGAAGGCATATATCTGAGGCACAAGGATTTCAATTTTGGCAATCAATTGTAGATGGATACATAACTTTCAAGCAGTTCCTCTAACAAATGACAAAGCAGTGAACTTCGGTGAGAATAATTCCAAAGCCATAAATGCACTTTTGAATGGTCCCGGTGATACAGTATTCACCAAAGTTGCACATTGTAAATGCTAAAGAGATTTGGGACAAGCTTCGAAATATTTATGAAGGAGGATTCAAAGTCAAAACAACAAAGCTTCAGAGCTTACAAAGGTCAGTTCTAACAACTAAAAATGAAGGAAGATAAGAAGATATCGTGGCCTGCTTCTTACGAGTTGATGAAGCAGTGAATGCAATCCTTAAGTTAGGAGAAATCAGAAGAATCTGTAATTGTTCAAAGGTACTGAGATCTCTTCCTCTGTGATTCAACCCTAAGATATCCAGCATTGGTTGAAATATCGGATCTAAACTCAATAAGCATGGACAAACTATATGGAATCTTCACAACATGAGATGAGAACTGAATAGGAAAATCTAGATGTAAAAGAAGCCTTCAAAGCATCCAAAAGATGCAAAGCAAAGAAAAGGAACAAGAAGAATATAGTAGCAGCAGCGACATCTCAAAAGATGATAAAGAAGAAATTGTGCTTCGTCAAAAGACTGAACAGTGGAACCAACGGTAGGTACAGAGTAAGATTCCTTTAATTTGTTTTTAATTATGATGGTTATTGGTCATTTTTCTAACAAATGTCATCATAAAGAAAAGAAATGATGAAGGTTACTCAAAGGAGAAAACAAACATATAAAGGTAAAGAACTACAAAGAGGTTCCAAGAAAAATTTTTGCACCAAAGAAGACATCTCATCATCAATTGAAGATGAGATGGAAGTCAGTGACTCAAGTGAGACAAAAGGAGTTCTATTCATGGCAGTAGAGACTCTGAAAGAGACTCTGAGAAGAATATGAAAAAGAAAGCATAAGAAGAAAGAAATTGAAAGGCAAGTTGACTTCAGGAAAATTAATAGGTGCCATAGAGTTATCAGAAGAAAAGAATTAAAACAAAGAAACTACAAGTAGAATTAGATAAGAAAAAGGACACTCAGAGCTAAGAACAAATGATTACAAAATTGAGAGTTCAAAATAGAAGAAAATAAAAAGAACAGAGAAACACTCAAAGAACAGCTAGAAGTAAAGGACGGGATCATTGGAAACCTAGAAGCAGAGATTGTCACACTAAGAAAGGATATTCAAAGAAAAATATGCAGGAATAGCTCCAAAAGTTCTGGATGACATTAGTATTACAAGTCAAAAATCTTATCTTGACAAGTCCAGGACTTGGATACAATCAAATGAAAAGAGATCAAGCTCCAAAACAACAAGCAAGAAACAAATCCAAAATTGTGCAGAAACAATCAAAGGGCATAAAAATATAAGCTCAAAAGTTCTGGATGACATTATTAGCAGTCAAAAATCTTATCTTGACAAGTCCAGACTTGGATACAATCAAATAGAAAAGAGATCAAGCTCCAAAACAACAAAGCAAGAAACAAATCCAAAAAGTTATGCAGAAACAATCAAAGGGCATAAAAATATATACAAGGAAGATTACAGGGACACTCCTCCACCGAGAAGATTCGGATTTCAGAATCAACAACATATAGACATGCCTCAAGAAGAAGAAGGATTTATAAGAGCACCTCCTTTCATAATATTTTCAACTACCAAGTGTCAAACTATATTTTTTGGTTTATGTTATGTTTGTAATAATTTTGGACATAAAACTGTAAATTGCAGAGCTAACAATAGGAACAATAACTACTTTGAGAGTCATACACAAAGGGGTTATTCAACAAGACCTAGTGAAACACAGAGAAAAAGTTACAACAGGTTTGAATCCTTGAGCACTGAAGTGGGATGTTACAAATGTAACAATTTTGGACACATGGCCAAAAATTGTAAAATGAGAGTCCCTCCTAAAGAACCTCAACAGAGTCACAAACAAGAATCTCATAAAATGACATGGATAAGAAAGACAGATTAGTATAGCAATGAAGAATGCACAGTCGCTCTACAAGCTAAACAGAAGAAACGTGGTTGGTATGTTGATAGTGGATGTTCAAAACACATGAAAGCTGATAGAGACAAGTTTCTTACATTACGAGATGAAAGAGATGGATCAGTCTCCTTTGGAAATGATGATTCATCCAAAA
>SNQJ01S0090897.1:22668-33122 GCA_010110895.2 Picea sitchensis | reverse complement strand
CTCCTCCCACAAAGGTCGTGGTGGAACCTTGCATAGACCCAAAACTCAGTCGTCTTCCTCCTAGTGGACACAACCAAAAGCTCGGATGACTCCTACCGCTCTATCACCCCTTTAGAAATTTAGACAAAGATGGACCCAAGGAGGATGTTCATTTCTTGAGGAGATTCATCCCTGATGAAGAGGTTAGGGATACCACCATCCCATGGGTTCCTTATACTGACACCATTCGAGGGTGGACCTCATAGTATTTGAAAACAATGGATATTCATTGGCATCCGAAGACTATGATGGGTCAAGTTTTATTGGAACATCATGAAGCTCGTCAAGAAATTCTCATGTAGCTCGACGATGCTCAGCTCCAAGTTAAGCTGGTCAACGACAATTTGAACCTGATTGTAGAGAAGCTGGCTGGTATCGACTTTTCCAATCTAGACTATGTCCAACCCCAAGTTCCAACAACAAAAGGAAAAACCATTAGCTAAGTATTTTATGATGTTCCATGTCTAAGTTTACCACCTCTTTATAGTATATTAAATAAGAAAAATAGGACAAACAGTGGAATTAGAAGTCATCTTTGTTTCAGTTTATCGGTTACAGAAATTAGATATATCAAGCAAACTCAGAATGACAATGTTATGTTTTGTTGTTGGTCTGATTTCCCTGCAAGCACGCCAGTAGTAAAAAAATTGTATATTATCTTCTTATTAGTAATATAAAGACTTGGAATTATTGGCAAAAATATATATATTTGTAATAACATGTTATAAAAAAACATAATTTTAAATATTGATATATTTTTTTAATTTTAATGAAATATTTAATAAAGGAAAATTAAAAATAAAATAAAAAATAGATATTTGGTAGAGTTATAAATATGTTTATGTTTTTTTTTATGTTGAAGATGGTTAAATTTAATTAAATCAAAATTTGATTTATTAAATCTTAAGAAAAGTAAGGGATTATTTGGATTTTTTTAGAATTTAATGTATGTGGTCAAAGAACATTAAGATAAAATCTGCCCATGACCGGTGGGGCCATCATTTTTAGCCATTGGCTAAGAAACGAAAACCTAGCGGAATCTAAGCCATCAAAGTCACCTAGGGATCACACCCGGCCTAGACCACAATATCCCTTAACATTGCTGGATTTTGGGTGTCTCCTCCCAACTAAACTCATAGTAAAGGTATTGAACTCGAGTCTCCTAGTAAACAAAACCCACACCTTAACTGATTGAGCTACCGGGACTTGACTAGAATATTTTGATTAAATTAAAATTACACTTTGTATTTATATTTCTTATTTAATTTATTTAGCAATATTAACTATGATATTCAACCTTACAAAATTGTTATGTAAATTATCGATATTATTATAGTTTTATACTTAACACTTTCTTGATTAGTACATTATTAATATAGATTATGAAGTTTTTGATATAATTCCCAATTTAATTACAACTTCTATTGTCATATACAATCTAAATTATACATATGTAACTCTTATTATGAGCCCACCTATATCCAATTTAATTACAACTTTTATTGTCATAGACAATCTAAATTATACATATTCAACTCTTATTATGGGCACCCATATCCCTACTCGAGGCCAAATATGACATAGAGAGGTTTTGTGTGGTGTTGAGGTCTCTTTCATATTCCTTGAACTATGAAAGATATATTTAGATATTGTGTCTATGGTTTGATCTCTCAACCATGGTTAATAGCCCAAGATCTATACATAGTGTTAAAAATAACCTAGTGACACCCATATCCTTACTCAATTGTGAGGGATCCTCTTAAGAAGACCTCTAATTTGATTTGAGGCATTGTTCTTCGACATTGATAAGTAGAAATAGTTTTAAGGCCAAAATACAAAGTTTCCTCCTATAACCATGCCCAATTACCAACAACTCATACCTAGTGCTCAAAACCTTGTAATGGAACCCATATCCCCACTCAAAGTCGAAATATATCTTAGAGAATCCATGGGTCATGTTTTTAGGAGTTGTCCAAGGAACAAGATACCTAGAATCTTCCTTTAGGATATAAGGCCCAAGTCCCACAACCATGTCTAGGGAATTGAGTCCCATACCTAGTTCTTAAAAAATCCTAATGGTAGCCATATACTCACTCAAAGGATAAGGATTAACTCAAGAGGTCATGTTTGGTGGTTTATGGAATCATTCTTTTTTAAGTTCCTAGAAAATTTCTTTAAGGACTATTCAACAATTTTCCTTTCACAACCATGTCCAAAGACCTAAAACTAAAATTTATCCCTTAGAATCTCTTTTTGGTGTACCTATCCTCACTCTAAGGTTAAGACACCTTTCAATGGGTCACTTGTTTTGATATTAGGCATCATTCTTGTCCATGGATGATTAAACCATTCTTCTATGGCCCAAGGTCTATGATTTCTCCTGCAACCATGTATAGGTCCTTGTGACTCATACATAATGCTCAAAATTTCCTAATCATGCCCATATCCCCACTCAAAGGTCCTAATTCTCATGAAATGATTCCCAATAGTGGGTCAAGTAAGGAAGGAGGAAATTTTTTTCAATCATTAATATTGTGGGGTTGAATCCAATGCTTTGTGATATATTAACTCAAATTGGCATTGGGAAATAACAAATGAAGGAAAAGGGTTATTGGATGAGGACTAGCTAGTTGTAATCTATTGATTAAGAATTGGGTAAAGTATACATGACTCATGTTGAAATATTTATTTAGATACTTGCAGAAAGGAAGGCATGTTATTATGTTTCCTTATAACCCACATTTATTAACTCATGATAACTTCGAATTCTGGTCAAAACCACCTACGACTTGAGCATGCAACAAATATTTTTGAGCACATAACTCTCTCACAAAAAATATAATCACAAAAGTCTCAAAACTGAAATATTTTCTATGTGTACAATCTTCCTCATCTATCTTGGATAATTGCATGGAAATTCCTTCATCTATTATTCTCTATAATCCGTTTTTTACATATATGGGCGATTTGTGAAAAAGTTTTGAATCTTTGTGTTCACCCATCACTCACATTTTCACATACTAGATTTACATAGATTTTGATAATTGTAAGGAATTTTGTCAATTTATCAAATGAAACAATGAATTCTCTTGTGGTCGATGCTATTAGAAGAAAGAACCCATTGTTGGATTTTTTTCTTTTGAATCTAATTTTCCTTTGCTATATTTTATTGATTGTCATAATTGAACCTTTAATATATTTTTGCAACTAGAATATGTATTTGACATGGCATTACCTCATTATTTCCATTGTAACATTTTGAGCTAGTAGAGAAAATTATTCATAGAGTAGGAATACCACTTCAAAGACACTTGATGGTTTCATGATTTCAAGGGATAATTGAAAAAAGGCATGTGATAACTAGAGGAAAAAAATATATAGTAGGCCTTATTGAATATGTGTACATTCATCGGCCCAAACTCGTATCCAAAAAGATCATTTGAGACTTTGAGATATATTGTTTATATGTTACATATTAGCATTGATGATAATAAAAGTGAAATATCCAAGTTGAAATGTAGTTTATTAGGATGGATGAGAAGAAATTCATTTTTTTACATTGAACTATGTTAGCTACCATATGTATCATATAATAGAACCATTACATATGTATGTTGTTATAAAAATACCTATAATTTTTCCKAACATTTTCCCCCATTTTCTCTTTGTTCCGGTAGGTGGAGCTATATGTGCTCATTTTTCATACAATAACATCTAGTTGAAATATATTTCATATTTTCTTGTTATCATGCTACATTTGTTTCATTACATGATTTTCCTTATTTKATCATGGGTTGTGCAAGTGAAGGAAAGGGAAATTTCAAYGGAACATGTTATTCAAGCATAGAAAATGTGTTTGCTATTTTTGCACCAAACATGAAAGAAATTGATCACATGCTATCTAAGTTGCCTTTATTTTGAGTGTAGAATTTCCAGTAAAAAATAGGTGATTACTTATTTGACACACTTGTTTTCATGCTCCACTTCCATTATTCCACAATTGAGATCAGAGAAGCATTAGTAAATGAATTTTGATATTGTCTAGCTTGTTAAGGAACTGTGAATATTTTGTCAATGAGGATAGAACTAGTTGTTGATTTTCTAAAAATATTGTACAACATCAATTATCCTAAGATACATTTGCATAGAATGTCTCTTTTCACTTATTAGCTACACAAAGCTTCTAATAGTTGTTTGTGGGGTGATACTTTTTTTATTTAGTGGTTTTCTTGGTGGTTGTCCATTCAAATGTACTTTTGTTCATTTACAAAATCAAAACAACACCTTTACTTCAACATAATAATACATAACATGAATATAGGTTATTGATTCATGATCAAGATCTTTCATGTGGACCAAGATGTGTCATGTTGATACTTTGATCCAATTTTGTCATATAAAGTAATGATGCCTATAAAATCTTTAATTATCTTCTCTAGTGCATTTGAATGTGTATATTTTCTTGTAGTGAGCTCCCTTGATTTTCCTAGTGGTGATATTCTTGGTTACTTGTTCCATATAGACCCTAATAAATGAATGTGGTGTCGTCTGGATTGGGAGTAGTGGAGGGGTACATTCCTTGGGATGGGAAGCTTGAGAGTAAGAGAGCTAGTGGAAAATCATGATTGTTGTATGATAATGTTAAAGGGTTGTTGGAATTTATGAGCTGTGAGTGGACAGTGAGAGATCACCCTCATTTGTGGATTTCTAGCCCCAGCTCGGAGGTGACTTGTTGTTGACATTGGAAAAAAAACTCTATGGTTGGGTGGAATTTCCATCTTAAGCATCTATTTGCACAACTATTTTAAACATATAAGTGGTTTATCTGTTTTATGTCTTGCATTATGAGTTTTAATTGATATGTATGAAATCTATATATAATATTGATTTATATGTTGTTGTACTGAGTCATTAGATGCATTCATGTGTTATTTCATGATGTTATAGATGCATTTAAATAATGGTTAAATATATATGATTAAGTAGTTGGTAACCCACCAGAATTTATTTAGAAGACATTTTTTATTCTTATGTGTATTCCATTAGTAATATTCCTTAATCAAGATGGGGTATGTTACAAGTTTGTAAGGAAGGACAAGGACCTTAATCATGTTCAATCCCTCCAATTCATTTGTTAAGAAGCCTGAGATGATATTTAAGGGAAAGCAATAATTGACTCCGACTCTTGCTGACCATATGGGGAAATAATTTTGCGGTGGACAAAAAGAAGAGGCCATTGAAGAGACACCTAGAATAGGAAATTCAGGGACCGAGAAGTGGGAAATTAGATCCAAAATGATAAAATACAATGATGAAGGGTTTCATTTGGAAGGGTGTGGTAGAGATGATTGATAAACCCTCTTCTCATATCGTGCCCTATAAAGGCTTGTAGAGATTCCCTTTGAAACTAAACATATTTACACATAATGGTCTAGAAAAAATGTTATTAGGATGGATTCATTCCTATATTTAGGATTGTTACACATGAAAATTCCTCACTTTGACAGTGTTGCACTTTCATTGTCGCAAGTGTCGTGAGTGTCACAAGTATCGCACTTTCATTGTCACAAGTGTCATAAGTGTCACATTCTCTATTCCTAAGTGTCACATCTCGAACGAAACCATAAAAAAACTTTCTACAACCCAAAAGTCATGTTAGAAGAAGAATCCCCATCATCTCATAGTCAGAACAAGTATTTTACAAAGGATTTACTCATCTTGGTGACTTTTTGGAAGATCAATGTTCTCCTGCTCATACACAGGAAGTGATAGCACTCCTTGTCCATATCAGAGGGAGTGTTACAATGCTTTGTTGTCAATTTTAAGGGATCATTGAGTTGGTTGAGGGAATCTTGGAGGAAATCCCACTTTCCTCTAAAGACAATAAGGATGGATTGGGTTAGTTTGGCTTGAATCTAACTCTGGGGTTGCATCTGAGGAAGATATCACAACTATTGGAGTCATATCCTCAACTAATTCCAAATATAAACAAGGTAGTTGAGCCTCTCAAAGCCAATAAATAGAGGAATTACCATCGTGAAAAAAAAGGAGAAATCAATAAAGTGTTTTTATTTTGATTGTGGATCTTTCAAGCAAGGGTTGGATGAGGAGGACTCGGAGAGGCTACTACAACATCATCTGAAAATTGTAAGTTTCCTTTTGAATTTATCATTAATATAATTATCCTATTTCCTTCAAGTATGTATTTACATGTTCTTGTGTGTTCTTGTCTCAATATTCATAGATAGATTGATTTTATCTAATCCATTATAGTAGGGGATAGTCATTTGTTTCTTGTTGTCCATTGCAGGTACTCTTTGGAGATCGTGGATTGGAGAAACTTCGACAAATGTCATAAACGAGGTACATCATACTTCCCCTCCTACTCTCTTTTTTGATGGATAAAATGAATCTATAGGAATGGTAGTGTCCAAATGTGACTTTATGTCTTGGTAAAGAGGTCTGTAATCCAAGGTAAAGGTCACCCGTCAGGAAGGGAATATTTTGTAATAAAAATTGGCGACTCCATTGGGGATGAAATTTTAGTTGTTATTCCCTTGGTTCATCCGAGGCTTTTTACTATCCTTAGATCCTACTTGTTTATTTGATTTGAAGTTTTCATATCCTTAGTTTTTTATAGTTGTCTCAGAGAGCCTCTTATTGAAATTTCTTGAGTTACAAAGATATTTGAGCTTTTATAAAACTTTCCCCAGAACTAGCACTCCCCTGCAATTCAATCCATAGAGTTGTTCCTTGATCAATGCTCCCCCATATCCTTCTAGGGAGCATTGTAGAGCTATGGTGTCTTGGTTACTAGAGCGTTGATATCCTCTTTTTGGGACATTTTTACGGTTTCTTGCTTAGTAGGTATAGTCTTTGGATCTCCTTCTGTAACTCATAATGTCTTCAGTATGATATTGGCTCTTTTTTGAATAGGAACTTGATGTACTTGATTCATTTTAGTCTTTATTGAGTTTGTGTTGTCTTCGTTGATTTTCAAAATCAACCCTTCTTCTCTTAGATTTGGCTCATTTTTTCCACTCTTCTTGATTATATGGTCAATAAGAGGATTTAAAAGGGAAGATTATTGATCATAAGTCTATTGGTTTATTTGTCTTTGATGTCTTACTAAATTCTTTAATACTATTAAGTATAAAATTTTTATTTCTTAGTGTTTTTTAATCTTTGAGTGAATAGTTTGACATTTGTTCTTCTTTCGATCTCTTGTTTATTTTTTAGAGTATTTTTGTTTGTATTCTCTTTTTATTCTTTCTCTTTTCGATCATCATAGTGAATTTATTCATTATTAGTGAAAGAACTAAGAATTAGATGAACATCATAGTTTTCATCCCAATCAAACAAAGAAGTATTTATATGCATTAGTTTTGGATATTAATATTTTTTGTGATAATCTGGCAACTATGTGAATTCTTGTTTGGGAACAAAATAGCATGAAAATTTCATTTTTTGAGTGTTTGTTAGTGAAGAAAAGAAAAGAAACTCTTCTCCTTCTCGTAACTAGAAGTTCATTGAAAAAAAAAAATCATATGATTCTTTTTACCTTCTTTTGGATTCGAATCTCAAACATCATCAGTTTCAATACAATTCACCCTTACGTAACAAATAGCCATGAAAATAAATGATAATTAAAATTGAACTAGAAAATTTTATTATTTAAGATCTTTACACCAAAAATAGATTAGGAATATAACTTTGGAATAGGCTATGAGAATAAATCTCCAAAGAATTCAAGAAAAAATCAAAATCTTGTAACAGGGAGAGCAAATCCAACCTTCATATAATCATAGATGGGATCCCCTCTCACACAGGGGTTATGCAAAAGGTCATGTGTGGGAGAGAAATGAATATTATCCTTCTAAGTATTAACGAATCATAGAGGAACGATCATATATCAAGAGTTCTTCTTGAGAATCAGCCTTTTTCATTTGGTCTCGGACCTTCATGAATTCTGAATCCGTTTGGGGTCCTCTGGAGTTTACCGGTCCATTTGTCCTTAGGTCTCTCGAAGAATTTTGGACTTGATATCCTACCCATACTTTCGGACCCAACTTTTGATTGTACCCTACCGGAGGCTAAATGTGATTTGGTATCCTTAGTATCCATAATATTTAGTGTCCTTACATGAGGTGAGGGTGAAGGGAAGTCTCCGTTGTACCTGGATCAGATGTTGGTCAAACTCTCTTGAGATCCTTGAAGTCTAACCCATGGTTAATTTTGTTAAGCAAGCCACCAACAAAATTGATCCACCAACTCCATATTATCCCCTTCTCACTTTGTTCACACRATGTTGKATTTCATCACCARCTAGTGCATTCATTGAGATAAGTTAATGTTTTTCTTATTTGTTTTCTAGATTTTTTAGCGAATGTTGTTTGATTACATTAGTTGTCCTTAAAATTGGTACTGTGGATGAAATATTTATTCGTAAATCATGTAGGATGCAAGGGTTTCCTCTAGAATCCCATGAAACCATACCTCCTAACTCACCTAAAGACACTTACCATGAAGACGTCGAAAACTATTCAGAAATTGGGAGTGTCGCTACTCCTTTGATAAAAAATATTGAGGGATGTTTAGTAGTAGTTTAGGAAGGACCTAACCCTCCTACAAATATGTCTTTGAAAAACCCTCATGATCCACTCATTCTCTGAATAGACTCCTCCAGAAACATTGTAGATGAATATTATCCTAAGCTATTTTCAATACCATACGAAGAACATGACATGGAAAATGAACAACCAAATTTCAATGATGAATTTACTACCCCTTTATTCTCTACAGAAATGCTAGTAGAAAACAAAACTCTTGTTCGTCCTAAATGGAGAAATCCATCGCGTCATGATATTTATGAAAAAAATAATTTTATCCAAACACTCTTTAACCCTCCACATATATCTTCCATCACTGATGTAGATGCAGGACCATTAGGTCATCTCGTTGAACATCCTTTTGGAAAAACAATCAATATTTCTACCACTTCAGGACAAGTAACAAGTGAAACAAGAGTTGTCTTACCTGGTAATTTGGAAAGTACCGTGACAGTTATACCTACCATCCCTCTTCAAGAAATAGCCTCATACATGCAATAAAATCTCGTCAGGACACCTTCACATCAAAGAAAGCACAACCCTTTCATACAAAAAAACCCCACTATAGAAAACATCCCAACTGGGGTGAAACCCTCATTTAGTGGACAGATATCAACTAGGGGGAAAACTTCATTGAGTGGACAAATACTAACTAGGGGGAAACCCCCTTTCACCGGACCAATCCCAACTCTTACCCAACCTATGGCAAGGGGAAAATTTCAACCTTCTTTTACCAGAAACTCGCAACAGTCCTGGGGACCACCCGAGGGAGCACCTTTTAATCAACCGCATCCCGAAGGATCTTGAAATCCAAACCCACAGGCAGGAAACCTAAATCCCAATCCTTCTGGACTATATTTTGGACAACCCTTCCTAGGTGTCCCTAATCCCAATTGGGGTCCTCAAGGCCAATCATCCTTTCCTCCCCAGGTTCAAATTACTCACCCTCCTTAGGAACAACCTGGATACACTTTGCAGGGGAAACCTGGTTACCTGCCTCAATGTCAAGCTAGCTATCCTCCCCTGGGATACACTGGTTATCCTCCTTAGGGAAAAATGGGTTTTCCTTCCCCTTTTATGAAAATTACTCAATAAATGAATCCTAGTTTTGCTGGTCAAAATCCACAACAACAACATATGGGAGGACCTGTTGGATACAACTACCCACCACAACTAGTTTACGGCCCTACTGGTGTTCCTATGCCACACCAGTGTCAAACTCAATCCAATCAACAAATACCTTGATTATCTACTTTAGATCTATTATATTTGTCGATAGTAACAAATAATCCCATATTACACTCCCATTTTTGGTCAATCATTCCATCAAAATTACCTTCTGATATTCTGAAATTTGATAGTAAACCCAGAGAAGACCCTAATAACCATGTCATGATGTTTCATCTATGGTGTTAGTCAAACTCACTGATGGATGCCTCTATCTATTTACGTCTTTTCCAATGTACACTTATGGGTTCATCATCTAAATGGTACATTGAATTACCCGTGTAACTTTCAAGATTTTAATTCTGCTTCCATGGTTTTCCTCACCCACTTTAAATTTCCCATCAGATACAAAATCGGTATGGAACTCTTGACCTCCCTTCGTCAGAATAAATACGTACACATTTCTAATCATATTCATGAATGGAGACAATGATGACGGTTGATCAAAGAAACCATTTCCAACTAGTTGTTGGATGAATGGTTCACAAAATCTCCATTACGTATTATTTCTAACGATGTATCTATGGGTGGTGTAGTAACTTAAGAGGAAGACATCACTCATTCCTAGTATTTTGATCT
>SNQJ01S0090896.1:37870-50026 GCA_010110895.2 Picea sitchensis | reverse complement strand
CAATTATAAAGTTGAGATGGCTCGAAATGTGAAAAAAATCACATTGAAAAAAGCTCTTTGCCAACCTATGAGCTCTTGAGACTATCTAACTTAACGAGGACTCTTGAGGAGTTGAATGGAAATGCATGTGCCTTATTATCATCATTGAATTCCATATAACCAAAGTTGCAAATTCCTTTCTGATGTAGGAATGTTAATCCTTGAAGCAATGATCGCGCCTCTGCTTGTGGTCTTTGCTAACCCCCACGCATAAGTGGTTTCTTGTTTTTCTCTAGGATTGAGAATGATTCTCCCCCCCCCACCAACCCTTGCACTTGACACCCCTGTTATTATTATTATTGTAGTATTTTATATTCATTACATGAAACTGCAATGAAGAAACTCTCATAGATCTATATGTTACACAGTGAAATTAATGCAAAAGGCCAAGGTCAATGTATCAATGAATACATTAGATCTATAATTGATTATTTGATCCATAAGAGCACACACTTTCATCTTTTTTTGGTGATGTCATTGTGCTTTAGATTGGGAAGTTGATTTTCAATTGGGGAAACCTTTTTGCATGACATAAGTTAGGAAGTAGTATGTATTGTCTTCTTGCACTTTCACGGACAACTTAATGTTGTGAGTGTGCTTTCATGAGTGCCTTGAACCACTGTTAAGGAACTACAAATGTTGAGTCATAGTACATTGTTACTTAGACCAATTGATCTTCCCCTATCCTCAATTATTAAATTCAAATATTGACTAAATTATTATTTTTGATAAAATATTTATTTTCACCATTAATACGAACAAGAAGTGTAAATAGTCATTTTATTAAAAAAACATGTCATGATTACAATTGACACAAATGCTAACAAGAATAAAAATTGGGTTTGTCACAAACAAAAATGTCCTCGACACCAAACTTATCCCCTTGGGTATAACATAGTAGCATAAGAAGTCCATAATTGAACACAACGTTAGATAACCCTCAACAAAAATCACAAGCATGTTATCAAACAATGGTGACGAGGAGGTTATCATCGAAAGACTATTTATCACAATTGCTAGGAGTTGGCCTACATCTATTGACATTAAGCTTATGATCAACCATTATAGGTTCCCAACCATCATTATGGGGATCGTGTCCTCGTCCAATAATAGAAATGGTGAGAGTAAGAGTGGTGAACTTATCATTTGACTATGTAGGCAAAGGGCACTAGTTGTATGAATGTTCCCTTTGCTTTTAAGTTGCATGACTACCTTGATGGCATGAGCAATAAATTAAATTATGTATAAATCCTTGACCATTCCCATCGGCTTGGTAAATAAATTAAAAGGCATAAGCAATGACAAATTGTCGCATCTAGGATAAGCATGCTCTCAAAAGCAATAGCCTTCTACTCACACTCAATACATTTTACTTGTGGGTATGGATCTTGTTATCACACAAATTGTAGGTTGGGAAAATCCCGACCCAAACCACAATTGTGTGACAATTATGGGAGTACCTACCCAATGCCACCTTAGATAGATACTCCCCTCTCTTTAGTGATGACAAGTCACCACAAGGGGGGAATCTCGGTGACCCCATGTGGATTGCGACAGAAAATGAGATGATGAAGGATGGATCCCCTAAAGGTCAAGATTGGATATGAAGGATGGCTTGAGGATGATTCTAGTTGAAGGGTAAATGATCACCAATAGTTGTATACCTACAAAACAATGTTAGCCCTACCCGGAACAAGACAAACAATGATCAAACAATCCTTTAACCAATAGAGATTTAGCAAGAAACCTTGTTTTCCCAAAATTGCAGCAGTATGGAAATATATTTTCTACAGTAAACAAGTTATATCAGCTGCAAATTTAACCACCAAAATCAAGTACAAGATGAGGGAATTAAAGCTAGTAAAGGCTAGTTAAACTTCTAATTAATGAAGCAAGACTTTGGTTAGTTTTAGGGATGTTTATTTAGTGTTATCAACAATGTATTATAACAGCCTTATGGCTATAGCAAACATTTACTACAATAGCAAATTACAACCACATAAATGAACAAGTAAACTGTAAAAGATAGGCAATGAGCAGTCGAACAATAATCTAGGTTTACAAGTAAATTTCAGCGGTGGAAAAGTGAGTAAATGATGAAAGAAAGTGAAGTTTCTTGAAGCCCTAATGGTTGTAGCATTAAAGTTATTGCAGAAATAAAATCCTTGGCTAAAAGAGGACGCCCTTAGGGCACAAGAATGCTTATAACATGTAGAAAATAATCCAATTTGAACAATTGCAATATCTCGTAAATTCACGTATTCCAATGCAAGAATATTGTATCTCCAATGCAATTTAGACCAGTGCTTTGTCTATTAGGTTATGGAGTATCTGTTGGACANGGGGGGGGGGGTGAATCAGTTGTTACCGTGCTTAAACAATTATGCTTATTTTAAACTCTTTACAAAGCACTCAATGACAATCACAATAATGCAGGGAGGTAAGCAATAGAACATTCAACATCAATCATACACATGAAATGTACAGAGACAAATATTTCCCAAGGAAACCCATAAAGGGTAAAAACCTCTTCTTCTTGATATGATAAGTAATCTTTATTTTCTATACATTATCATTCTTATGAGCACCAACTCATTGTGAGGCTACCACCTTTTGTTTTGCAAGCTGCAACTTTCTGAGAGAACCAACTCTTTGGTTTCTCTAGCACCCACTAGAAGGAAGCACCAACTCCCTGGTTTCTCTAGCACCTACTAGAAGGAAGCACCAACTCCCTAAGTGTTCCATCACCAATTGGATGGAAGCACCAACTTCCAGTCACACATGCACCGACCTATATAACAAAGAACAATAGTTCTCTCTTGCACCACCCTGCCACCCTGGTTTTTCTAGCTGCAACCAGATGGAAGCTACAAATCCCTGTGTTCAAGCACCCACTTGAAACTCTGAGGACACCAATCCTCCCTACCACCCTAAAATATAAATCTTTGCCTTTTACAACTTTATCATAGTGATACAACATTTCTCTATGGCTTACCAGTCTCATCACTATTCTGCTACACTGCTCTGTTATGCCTGCATCAGTGTCTCTCTCCTCATGTATGTTGCGCTTTATGTTCTTCTCTCATATATGTGTTTATGTTCCTTGCTTCTTCTGCGCTTCAACTCCTGCACACTGCATGCTTCTACCTGCATGAATCACACTCAACAGTCGCAATGACTCTCTTCTCCGTTCTGTGTTTTTATATTCTCTGTGCACCAACTACATACTTCATGCGCTATGCCACTGCATGCTCTTTACAGCGTCACCGTTCTGCCCTACAGGTTGTTCACTGCAACTCTTTCTCACTCCTGCATAGCTTGACAACAGAATCACTTCACTTCTCTGTTCTGCATGCTTTTTTCATGTCGAGTCATCTCCTGATCATCATGTCAACTCTTCATCTTCCCTAGCGGTTTGCTCCATGCATTCATCATCATTAGGCATTATGTTGAGATTCTTTGCCTTCTCTGGCAGTGTGACTCTTCGTCTACTCTGTCACAGTCGAGCTTATCCTCTCTATTGCAGTTATAGACTTCGACACTTTTCAAACTGTCAATTGTCTCTATGATGAGTCTTCATTCCACTGGAAGTTACCTTGAGACTCTTCAACTTCTCTGGCGATCACCCTCCAACTCCTCGAGTTCTCTGGCCGATGCAATCACTTTGTTCTGGTAGTTACAGCCAATCAATTATGGCTTCTTTGGCTTCCAAGCCCCTTCCTTCTCGTGACCTATGGAGGTGACCAAACGCATATTCAAAAGGTGCTTCCCAAGCTCCTTTTAGTGAGCGTTAGCTCCTTTTTTCATGATATGACCTTGGGCTATGAACTTCATGTTACCACGCGATTGCAAGCGCGTCCATAGGCAGTTTGAGGGCAACTCGATTTTCGCCCCGCAATTCACTACGAGCCTCCACATGTCCTTCCTCCAAAACCGTGGTTTCAATTGTAGCCCTCTCATGAGAAATTAAGGCCTGAGCATGTTCTAGCCCTGCAATGGAGTACGACTGTCAATCTCACGATCTTGACAGTGCTCTTGAATGGACGGTTCGGACCCGTCCTCTCAAGTCTCCGGAGGTGGAACCTAGCAACGCTAGCTCCTTCCCTTCTCTTCTGCTGATGTGACCACTGGTTGTGACCACAACCCTATTCGAAAAGGCATTTTGCGATTTCGGCGATCTTTGTTGTAAATCCTAGCAACGTGCTAGCTCCTCCCTTAACCTTCATCAATGTGACCACTAGCTGTGACTAGGGGCCAAGAAAGAGTGGTGCGTCGCGATTTCACATACCGTGAACTCCTGCTATGAGTTGCCTCAAAACTCCAAACTCACAAAACTCCAAAATTCTTCATATCAGATAAACGGTCGAGATTTCTCGGTGATTTGATGGCCCAGATCATTTCGCAACTTTGCATATCGCAAGTTCCTGCTATGAGTTGCCTCGAAAGTCCCAACTTGAGAAACTTTGAAATGATTCATATCCGATCAATAGTCGATATCTCTTGGTGATCTGACGACCCAGATCATTTCGCAACTTCGCATATTGTGAGTTACTACAACTCTCACCTTTGACTTCTTCTGCGCGCGAGTCAACAAAATGTTGATCCCTCGCCACGTGTCCTCTGAATCCAATGACTCAGATCATTTCGCGATTTCGCATATCGTGAGTTCCTACAACTCTCACCTTTGACCTCTCTAGCTCGCGAGTCAGCGAAATGCTGATCTCTCACCACGTGTCCTCTCGATCCAACGGCTCAGATCACTTTGCGACTTCACATATTGTGAGTTCGAGGATGGCTCTTGGCCATTATCCTCTTCACAGTTATACTGGATCCAACAGTTGCTAGTCCTATGTGCTCTGATCCAACGATTGAGGTGCAATCTCCTCCTCTATGCACTCCTCCTGTCTGGACTCTGATTTGACGACCATCGGGTATTCGGGATTGGTGATCCAACGTCCACTGTCGCTCCTCCTCCTGAGCTTACGCATCCTCCTGACTTGGAAGAATTTCTAAGTGTCAAAGGTTCTGCGACCTTTGATCCTTCTACGAGCCTTGATGTATGGGATCTCGTCTACACATCTCAGAATGCTATCTCTCTTGAGCTTTGGCAAAAGTTGCCCTCGACCCTGGCGCACACTTGCCCTCTGCGTGCAACTCTGATCGATCTCTTTTGAGCTTCTCAAGATTGCTCATATGCATCTTCCCAAGAGTCTTCTGGTACCAACCTAGCACATTCTGCCTTTCTCAACTTCTGGTCTCTCGAGCTTTGGTTCTCTGTTGTTCTTGCCTGTAAACATGCCATTGTCGCTGTTGTTCTTGCCATGCACACTCTTCCTGTAAACCTGCCAACATCATTGTTGTCCTTGCCATCAATGACAAGCACACTCTGCTTGTAAACATGCCAACAATATCTTGTATAATATCTATGGTTTGCAACTTCTCCAAGGGTGTAAGCCCTTTTACTTCCTAGAGCATGCAAAATCTAACAAGGTAAATCTAGGAGGGTGTAAGCCCTTTTACTCCTCTTACCAACCTTGGAAAAATAGCTTGTCCAAAACAATAGTGGTAGATCCTAGTGGAGGGTGTATGCCCTTATAATCCTCCAAGAATTAACCAATACCAACCTTGCAACCAAGAAAGAAACAATACAAAGGATAAATTCCTTACATAGTCCAAGCATTAACAAGATAAATTCTTCCTTACCAAGAATATTCTACCACATATGCAAGAACAAACATTAAGAGAGATAACACATGATCCAGATTTATGAGCGGAACAAAATGAATAACAGATTGAATACCATAACGCAGATATATAGAGAACAACAATAGATATCTAGCGAACAATAAATTCTATTGAATAAAGAAAATAGGTTGAAACTGTAAAACTGCAGAACTAAAACAACTTGCTCAAATGGTGGTAGCTATCTCTGAGAAGAGATGTGGCTGCTACACGCATACGTATGAGCAGAATGATTACAATGAGGCTCTAGAGACCTTTTTAACATTACTCATGAATTTCAAAACCCTAGACATCCAAAAACCTAACCCTGGGAGATGAAACGACAAAAGTTATGTGGGCCCCGATGGGTAAGTTGGTACCTCAACTCCCCGGGGTCGTAACTTTTGCACATGACCTCCATTTTAGGTGTGTGATAGCCCGTTGGAAAGGTATTTTCGAGAACTACACATTATGACATCAAACTCTAACTTTGTCTACAACTTGAATATAAAAAGCCAAAAAAACATTGTTTAGGGCTCCAAAACGACCCTGGAAGTACATAAAGATGTACTGATACAAAAACTTCCAAAATAAGCCAGTTGGAATAGGTGGGAGGCCACCAATATCCACATGGATGTTGTGTAGGGCTTTAGGACAGCCCCAAAAGTGTAGAACCCACAATTATAAAGAAATGTCATCATTATAGAGAAACATGCTGAACTAAAAAATGTTAAGATGAGCCAATTGGAATAGGTGGGTGGCCACCAGCATCCACCTGGATCAATCCTCCCCCCTTAGGAAGAAATGGTCTCCATTGCGTTGAGTGACCCCATTAGGTGAGGAAACTTCTACTGAATTTGGCCCCGGGTGAGCCACTTGCCTCGGTTTAGGAGCTGCCCTGCCTTGCCAACTTGATAAAGCTGGATCCTGTACTGGCGAGTGCCCTTGACCTGTGTGTCCAATATTTGATCAGTGGATGGTTGTTCCATGCAGTCAGGCTTGAGATCTGTTGGAGTCAATTGTTCTGCGATCTCTGAGGTGTCCAATAATGGTGGAAAATATGGCCGAAGGAGGTCCACATTGAACATTGGGTGCAAGCTAAGGAAGGGTGGAGTGTTGAGCTCAAAATCGTTGCTACCCAAAAACTTGGTGATTGTAATGTCCCCAAGGCCGAGCCCTGTTGTAAATCATGTCTGTGAAGTATAAGCTTGCATCATGAATTGTAATTATGTTTTATAGGCTGGTGAGCCAAGTTTATATATAAGCTGGTGAGCTTATGTGTTATTAGGCTGGAGAGCCTAAGTGTTAAGGCTGGAAAGCCTGTTATTGTATATGTAATCATGCATAACATTAATAAAAAATATAAACACCACTGCGTGCAGACCGACCACGATGAATGAGTGAAGGAGGACTAAGCTTCCACAGAGTGGGTAAGGGATTGGGAGCTGGATGGTTGGGAAGAGGGGCTAAGTGTTGAGCCTAGGGGATTAAGTCCTTGGGAATAATATTTTAATATTATTCCAAAAAGACATGTGAAATGTATGTTTTATCCTAAGTTTTTGGAAGGAGAACATGTGCAAAAGGGAACACATGCTATGAAACACATGCAGCTTCATGGGTGACAAGTGTCAACCCAAGCACATGCAGTTAAAACTATGGAAATGAGTCGTGTTGGGGGTTCCACTTCCATTCCCGTCGACTGATGTGTAGGTTCCTCCTCCATTTTCCATCGTCGACCATCTGAACGTGAATCCCGTCTGACCTCTGTAAGAATACCCTCACGCAACTTTGAAACCGGGGGAAAGGTCTGTGTTTGTTTCGGGGAAATATGGTACACCCTCTGTTCTCAACCATCGAGCCTGTGTGTGGGATCTCTGTACACCTTACACAGTCCCGAAACCATAACTGTGAGTCTATCTAGTAATTGTTGAGCCTGGTTGGGTTGAAGTATGTGTCTGTCACTTGTTTGGGAAGCCCGTGTTTGTTTTCCTAGTTGACTGTTGTGGCCACGCAGTGCTGGAATGTGCCTGGCTTGCTGGCTAGTGTAAGTTCATGCTGAGCCTGTGTGTAACCTCTCTCTAGGTGAGGGAGGTGACTGTTGTTTGAAGCGACAGGTTGTCAGGCCTGTGAGCAGCTCTCTCCAGGAGAGAGAGAGTTTGCTGGGAAGTGGTTTTCTCCCAGAGAGAGTCTAGCACCAGCTATGGAGCTCTGAGACTTTCTGATCTGGCCTGTTGTTGAGATCCAGAGAGGGAGGAGAAGCACCGATGGACTGTGCTTGTGAAGGTGTATACTTCTGGGTGGAACAAGCATATGGCGAATGAGAGTCTGTGAGTAGTGGGCGTAAGAAGGTATCCTGGGAAGAATCCTTCCAGTGATTCTATGCAGTTTTCCCTGTAACCTCAACCTAGCCTAGGATTCCTTGCCCTGGGTGGAGCTTAGTCTCAGCTCGGGGGTGACCTACTGCTGAGAGTGATGAGCAGCGTGGTCTAAGGCTGGGAGGTTCGTGGAAGGCCTGCACGTGGTTGGTGGAATTACCATAGTTTCAAAGATAAGTATCAACTTCTGCTTTAATTATGTTTTGCATGCCTGTGTTGCTTATAATTATCATGTATTTCGCTGTAATCATGAATTACTATTAAGTCCATTAAATCTGCATATTAACAATAATCTTGTGCCTACTTTGAGTTAAGTGTGTTTCATTTGATTAAATTCATGTTATATATATAAATAAGTATGAGATAGTTGTTCCGCACAGTACCGTCTGCCCGGCCAGTGGGTTGGATGAAGGCCGGGGGAGCGTTACAGTTTGGTATCAGAGCCCAATTTCAACGCTGAGCTTGGATGGGTCAGGTCAATGGTCTTTGGACCGAGGTTTTGAGAAGAAATTGTCTCTGGAGGACTAATTTCACACCTCAAAATGTATTCTCAGTGTCAACGGGCTACTTGATCGTATTACAAAGCTCAGGAGGTGTAGTGGTATCATAAAAACCGCAGTCGGTGTGGTATATGGCCACAGGGAGAAACAACTCCACACTAGAAGTGTTGGAGCCATAGAACCTGTTCGGGAGGAAAGGAGAACACTCACGACCGTCAGATCTGGAGAACGTGCACAAGGCTTAAAACCCTTTGGAGTTGCACAAGAGTGTGGAAATCGCGGTACGCGAAATCCCGAAATCGTGAGGACCGTCTATCGGAGGGACACGTGGTTTTTGGTCGGCATTTCGGCATCCGAGAAACCAAAGGGCAAGATCCCTCGTTGTCGCAAGTCGCGAAACCTCGGTTACCGAAAACTCGAAAACCCGAAGTCCCGAAATATTCAAAGACGGAAGAACCGACACGAAATCCTGAAACGATCTACACTATAGATCGTAGGAGAGGAACTTGAACCATTGGATCATTTCAGAATTCGGGGATTGAAATGACAAGAGACTTGCAGTCGCTACATCGCGAACTCCCGGTTACCGAAAACCCGAAATCCCGAAAACACCGAAAGGATCTGCGTCGTAGATCTGAGAGAGGTCTAACCGTTGGATTTCACTTGGAAGGGACGTGGGCACATGGAGGCAGTCGTGCTCTGTGGACCCAAAGGGTAAGGGAAATCAAATTTTCAGAATTCGGGGATTGGAGTGACAAGAGGTTGGGAGTCACTGCATCGTGAACTCTCGGTTACCGAAGACCCGAAACCCGAAGTCCCGAAGTCCTGAAATTTTTGAAGACAAAAGAACCATCGAGGATTTGACTGTTGAGAGCCTCATGGACTGAACCCCTAAAACCTAAAGTCCCGAAAACAAGTATGAGAGCCTCGTGGACCAAAACCCCGAAACCCGAAGTCCCAAAAATTGCAGAGCCAAACAGAGCTCAGAAAACTTAGTGGATTCGAAACGTTTTTCTTATTCACGTTGGTTTATGAATGTTGAAGTTTTATTAAGGGTTTAAGGCCTGACAAACTTCAGTTGACTGCACGTTGTGTGTGCAGAGTTCAACGAGTGTCAGAACAGCCGAGAACCGACGCCGAGTATAGAAATGGAAGAGGTGCGGATTGCCTCCAATTCAGAGGACGAAAGAGAAGGAAGGGATGTCAACTTGGGAGTCGAAGGATTGAACTCCAATGGGCATGGAAGAGAATTGGATAAGGAAGGACATATAATGAAAATCATTGAAGGATTGTAGAGAGATGCCCAGGCTCGCCGAGCTGATAGCCGAAAGCTCATGAAAGTCAGGGATAGGCAGGGTGAATTCAACTTAAAGATGTTGAAGACCCTGGAAAGAATAGAAAGGAAATTGGAAAAGGAGAGTGACACAAGTAAAATAGGGAGTCGCATGACCCCTGAGAGAAAAAGAAGATCAAGGAGTGTCAGCGATTATCATCGTTGCTCCCCAAAGCATTCCAGTATGGAAGCACACAATAGTTCAAGCCCATCTCCTACCAGAAAGCACAGGAGATCTGGGGTGGATGAATTGAAAGGGGAGATGAACAAGATTAAGCCTCCTATGTTTGATGGAGAACATAAGAAGGAGGAAGATGCCGAGACATGGTTGCTTGGCATGAGGAAATATTTCGAACTGCAGAATTATTCCTCTCATGCAAAAGGAAGAATTACTATGTATCAACTAAAAGGAAAAGCATCCATGTGGTGGGATCAGTTTGTGCAGGTGCAACACATTAGAGAGAAATATATTACTTGGAAGGAATTCAAGAGGTATTTCGAGAGGAAATACCTGACTAAAAGATACTATGACAGAAAGATGAAGGAGTTCTTCGAACTCAAGCTGGGCAACATGACCATTGATGAGTATGAACGAAAGTTTTTGGAATTACTAAAGTATATTGCATTAATCAAAGATGAGGCTGTCAAGATTCAGAGGTATCTGAGTGGACTGCCACCTTCCATTGGTGACAAGATTCAGTATGATGATCCTAAGACTATGGAAGAAACAATAAGAAGAGTGAAATGATTGTATGAACAACAAAGAGAAAAGCCTACCTTTCGGAAGGCTTGGGATGACCAGAAAAAGTTCAAGAAGGAACAGAGGTAGAAGGGAAACAAACCTCCCTTTTTCAGAAATAGTCCTCAAGGACATCCATCGTTTAAAGAGCCGAGAATGGCTGAAGTGGGAGAACAAAGGCTGAGACAGATGCCCATTCAGTGTTGGGGTTGTAAAGAGAACCACAAGTACAGAGATTATCCCCATAAAAATGGCAAAGCAAGAGCTATTGATAATGTTCAACAAGTTGAAACAGTGGAGGACAGTGGCAGTAGAATGCCAAGGATCTATGCGGCCCTGGACAACAAGCAAGCTGAATTTCAGTCGCACATGATTGAAGTGGAAGATATGATTGACAACCAACCATTTATTATTTTAATTGATTCAGGGGCTAGCCATAGTTATGTAGACCCTAGAGTGGTGGAAAGTTTGCATTTATCAAGAAGCAAGCATGAAAAGTCTTGGTTAGTGCAGTTGGCTACAGGAACCAAGAGGAAAGTCACTGAGTTGGTTAAGTCCTGTCCTGTGGACATGAAGGGATTGAGCACAAAGGCTAAATTGAATATTCTACCTTTAGGCTCTTATGATTGTTTAATTGGGATGGACTGGTTGGACCAGCACCATGCCCTCCTGGATTGTCGTAACAAGGAATTTACATGCCTGGATGAGGAGGGGAATCGGAAAACAGTCTAAGGAATTCCCAGAGCTTTGGTTGTTAGAGAAATCTCAGCAATGCAATTGAAAAAGTGCTACAGGAAAGGCTGTCAATTATTTGCAGCCCGTGTGGAGGAAGCATCCAGAGATGAAGTCTCCAAGATTGGAGACCATGTAGTACTAAAAGAGTTTGAAGACGTATTTCAGGAGGTACCCAGACTACCTCCGAAGAGAGATGTCGATTTCTCTATAAACTTGATGCCTGGAGCAGCTTCAGTGTCGAAAGCTCCTTATAGAATAAGCAGGCCAGAGCTGGAGGAGTTGCAATTGCAGCTTGAAGAGCTTCTAAAGAAGGGGTACATTCACCCAAGCGTGTCACTTTGGGGTGCCCCGGTCCTGTTCGTAAAGAAGAAGGACGGAACATTGAGGCTGTGCATTGATTTTAGATAGTTGAATAAAGTAACTGTCAAGAACAAGTATCCTCTGCCGAGGATCGACGATCTTTTCGATCAATTGAAAGGTGCGAAAATATTTTCGAAGATAGATCTCAAATTGGGATATCACCAAGTAAGAATAAAAGATGAAGACATCAACAAGACCGCCTTTAGAACAAGGTATGGTCATTACGAGTTCACAACGGTGCCGTTTGGACTGTCAAATGCACCTGCTATTTTTATGTGCTTGATGAATGGTGTATTCAGGGACTATCTAGACAAGTTTGTCATAGTCTTCTTGGATGACATTTTGGTGTATTCC
>SNQJ01S0090895.1:3458-28308 GCA_010110895.2 Picea sitchensis | reverse complement strand
ACCTAGGCATTGTGCCTCCAAGGACACACTAAGTGAGCCGAACTTAGCTCACGTTTGCAAGTGTGTATAAGAATAGCAACACATGGAACATACCTCAACCATATGCAATATGATAGACAAGCCAAAACATCTCAAATTTGTTTTTATTCATGAAATAGAAGAACCTGCTACAATGGAGATGTCGATCTCGAATGCTCAACAAATCGCTAAGAAGATAGATAATAGAGCTGCTACAAAAAGCTCCCGATAATACAAAATAAGCCTCCAAAGGCTGGATAAGAAATGAAGACCAATGCCAAGGTAGATCTAAGCCGTATGAAGTGTCAAACCCCCACTGGAAGATGCCACGTCCTGCTGGAATGCTGAAGCTCCTCAATAATTTGGCCCTGCTGCCAAATGTGTCCAAACGCCTCAAGGAATATGCCAAACAATAGATCGGGTGATGGAAAGAACAACCCAGGTGCCCGAATCTTCAAGATCTCCCTCAAACCCTATGGATCTGAACCTCCTCCAAGATGTGGTGCGCCCCTTGGATGCCTGAAACCCTAGATAAATTGGCCTCACTCCTAGAGGCCTCCAATGCTCCAAAAAACCGCTAGAATGATGGATAGGGGCTTGGTTACCTCCCTGGTGAATTCCCAAGCAAAATGGTGAAGATCTGAGCTAACAAATGACTGAAACCAATTTCTGAAGTTTTCTCCTCTCCTCCAATTTGTCCCATGCATCTAGTAAATCAAATGGCACCTGAAACTCCTCATGAATGTACTAGATCTGATGCCCAAGGCCCTGCAATGAAAACCCAAGTGATAGAATCTCCAAAAGCCCTTCCAATCTCCTGCAATGAATCTCTCTCCAAGAATGGTGCGCCCCCCTTGTTGGAAACCCCTAATGGTGTGCCCTCCTTCTCTTCCTGTGCCTGTGGCTGGTGTAGAACCCTCTTGCACTGATGTAGAACCAAGCTAAAATGGTGTGGGAGAGTATTGCATCTCCGAGACCAAGCTTGGGACAAGGTAGGTGGAATCTTTCACCACCCAATCGTCCTCTAGGGTTTGTTAAGTCAAAACCCTCAAAACCCCCAAGAGATGGGCCCTCTAGCTAGAAGCCAGAAATCCAAAAGATAGACAAAACATGAATGAATGAGTAGAGTCCCTTGCCTTTCCTTTATACTTTTTGGCTCACCTTGTCCCTCCAAGTGACTTTCATTTTATTAATATTTAATTAATTGATTAAATCACTTTAATTAATTAATTAACCTTTTTTACCTCTGAAAAACGCCTTATCTCTCCTTATGGCTTCCCTGGCCACTGAAAGTCACTTTTAGCCATCCCATCTTATAGTATTGCTCCTCCCGATTCCAATGAGCTATTACACTGAGAGGTTCCTCCAAGTAATGTGCCCAAAATGACCTCTTCAGTGAATTTAATTGACTTATAGCTCAAAATAGTCAAAATCATGGAAATCATCGGAATGCAATGGAACCAAAGCCAACCTGTGCAGAATGGCTCATAATTATGAGATATGATGAGAAATGAAAGCTAGACCTCCCAATGCCTCTCAATAACCCCTGTACTCGCTATTGACCGCCTCTTCAACTAGGGGGTCAACTCCATATACCATGAAGATATGCATCAACAGATGCAAACATGTCGAAGACTAATTGGTTCTACAGGGCATTTTTTTGCTCCAACACACAGTTTTGTAAGCGGGATTACCGCACCCCTGCATGGGTTTATAATGTAATAGGTCTACATGGATCATGTTAGGTCAGTTGCCTTAGGGTTTATTCATTAGGAGAGTTCCTTTTGCTGAGTGTTTTTTATCCTCAGGAGGTTAATGTGGTCTAACCAGCTGGGTTAATCTCCCTTGAGTTTTTCACTCCCACCCAATAAATCCTCCAAAGTGGTGAAAGGCGTTCTAATGAAATCATTCCTAGGTAGCTAGTATTTAAGAATGTTGTAAATGACCATGTAAGACAGCACGCGAAATTTCGCGAAATTCCGTCAAGTATAGCTAGGTTTTTTTTAAGGTTCTGAATTAATTAATTAATTAAATCTGGGTATATAATGTAAAACTTAGGTCCCAGGATCTTTGATAAGGGTATTTGTACTCAAAAGAAAGATAATGAGACCCCCTACACCCGTGGACCAAGTTTCAACTTAGTCGGACAATTTTTTCTAGGTTGTTTGTCCACTTTAGGAGTTTTTCGGAAAATGGTGGTTTTAATTGCCAAACCTAGAACATGGGAAAATGTAAATTTTGTAATAATGGACCAAATTAAGTGAAGTAAAGGTGAAAATAATGTTGATAGGGCCCCACCTAAACTACCCCTACCTATCCTAACCCTTTACCTACCTTTTAAACCCCCATTTAATTTTTACTTAACTTTTAATTTATTCCCATATGAGGAATACGTCCCTCTTCTCCCACTTAAAGTTAATAACTCACTTAATTAATTAGTGGGTCCCCTCTCCACCAATCACTCACTTTTGAGAAATGTTCCAATATACTCCCAACACACTCCCACACTCACCTTACGTCCCCCTCTCCTCACCCTCACGTACTCCTCACACTGCCTCTTTTAAACTCACGCTTTCCTTTGTAGATTTACGTCCCCACTCCCACATAAGAGTTGAAAACTCCCCTTAATTAAATCGTGGGTCCCTTCCCCATTACTTACGACTCTCCTCCACCTCACACTCACACTTTAGAGTGTGGACGTCACACTCATACCTCACGCCCTCACACTCACGCTTTCCTTTGGGAATGTGTCCCCACTCCACGTATCAATCTAATTGCTCCCTTAATCTAATTCGTGGGTCCCCTCTCCACCAATATATTTTCATTTGGGAGTGTGCCATCCACATCCAACCACACTCCTCCCTCAACTCTCACGGTTTCCTCTTCTCCCCTCACGCCCTTCCTTTCCTAACTCACGCTTTCTTTTATTAAAAAGTGGAGAAAGCTCATGTAGAGATGAAAACATCTCTCTTCAAAGCATGAAACTCTCCTTTAATTGGTACATGGGCCTCCTCATGCCTATTATGCCTCCCTCACTTGCCAAGTACGCATCCTTTCTCTTGCTTTCTCACCCATCCAACTCTTTTACATGCCATTTCCCCTCGCCCTAAAAGCCTATCATCTCATTGGTGGCTTTTCTCATTGAATTGTCTTCACCTTTGGATCTTTGACAAGTGTTGAAGATCCAAGAGGGGTCTCCTTAGCTTCTCAAGCTATTTAAGAGACCTCTCACTCCTTCATTCTTCACCTTTCATTATTCCACTGTTATGCTACTGTTTTCTCACTATCTTATTCTCTTCCTCTCTAATCATTATTGTCACTTTTCTTCATTGGTGTTGCTCTTTAAGAACTTGTAGCAATTAGTTGTTACAACTTCTTCCATTTGGATAATAAAAGGGAATGCTTTGGAGGATTCAAGGATCTCGAGATTTGTCCAGGCTCTTTGCATGCATATGAGGTGAAATCATTTGGGTTAAATATTTGTGTGATTATAGGTAGATTGTTGGGTAAAGTAGTTTACTTAACTAAGTTTAGTGATTGTATAATTGCTAGCTTATTTGATCTGCATTTACTAATGATTGAAAGTAGTTTTGATTATTAATATATGCCATCATTATGTATTTTCGTCTCACATTCTATTTAAGCTTTGCAGGACACTTCAAGGAGAGGATATTGGGATAAGTCCAAGCACGGATTTACCCTTACTTCTCACTTACACTCCAAATTATTTATGATATTATACACCTTCTCCATTCTTGATTTTAGTAGCTAATGTGTTTAGATAGGTCACCCTAAATCATATGATTTTCTAGTTTTTGTATGCACGAAATTTCTGCCTAAAAACAGAAATTTCAGTAACTTTTTGAGTGTGTTGCAGCTCAAATCAGCAAGCAATAGCTTGCTGATTTTTGCAGGTTCTTACCAGGACAAGAGGGCATGCTGCTCAATTTTCATACACAACACACCCTTAGAACAACTCATCTCACATCGGTAACAATTTCTCATCTTTCTTTCCTCTCTAAAATATTGTAAACGCAAGCCCAAAGGAGTTGTACCCAAGCGGCTTGCTTTCCTTTCCTTCAGTCTTTACTTTGAAAGTTTAGCTAGATTAGTTGTGATTTATACATGCATGCTTAACTTAAAATAATCTAGAGTAGATCTCATAACACATGCTAGCTTAGAGCCCGTGGTGGCTTAGATTAGATCTTTATTTTCCGTTGCATGCAAGTTTCAGTTTATNAAATATTTGTGTGATTATAGGTAGATTGTTGGGTAAAGTAGTTTACTTAACTAAGTTTAGTGATTGTATAATTGCTAGCTTATTTGATCTGCATTTACTAATGATTGAAAGTAGTTTTGATTATTAATATATGCCATCATTATGTATTTTCGTCTCACATTCTATTTAAGCTTTGCAGGACACTTCAAGGAGAGGATATTGGGATAAGTCCAAGCACGGATTTACCCTTACTTCTCACTTACACTCCAAATTATTTATGATATTATACACCTTCTCCATTCTTGATTTTAGTAGCTAATGTGTTTAGATAGGTCACCCTAAATCATATGATTTTCTAGTTTTTGTATGCACGAAATTTCTGCCTAAAAACAGAAATTTCAGTAACTTTTTGAGTGTGTTGCAGCTCAAATCAGCAAGCAATAGCTTGCTGATTTTTGCAGGTTCTTACCAGGACAAGAGGGCATGCTGCTCAATTTTCATACACAACACACCCTTAGAACAACTCATCTCACATCGGTAACAATTTCTCATCTTTCTTTCCTCTCTAAAATATTGTAAACGCAAGCCCAAAGGAGTTGTACCCAAGCGGCTTGCTTTCCTTTCCTTCAGTCTTTACTTTGAAAGTTTAGCTAGATTAGTTGTGATTTATACATGCATGCTTAACTTAAAATAATCTAGAGTAGATCTCATAACACATGCTAGCTTAGAGCCCGTGGTGGCTTAGATTAGATCTTTATTTTCCGTTGCATGCAAGTTTCAGTTTATCTAATCTTTATATTACACATGCGCATGCTAACACTGGTTTCATAAAACCATAAAGTAATCATCCGTTACAATTTTGCAAAGTTAATTTCGGTTCTTACACTTCACATGTGCAATCTAATAAACTAAGAACTCAATCGTTAACTCTAGTTTGGGTCACCAAGGCCTTTTCCAGAAACTAAGTTTTAACTTGCAATTCATTGTTTAAAGGCATCAACCTTCTTATCTTTCAATTTCAATATTTTGGCAATCCTTTGTTGAGCAAGCTACAAGCACTCAATCACACTTCGCAATATTTAGTTCATAGGTCTAAAATTTATTAATTAGATTTAATAGGACACCATAACTCGCCATCTTCGCCACTTAAAAACTGGGGTTTTGAGGAAAGCCACGGAAAGTTTTTTGGAATACTCGACCTTAGAGTTGACCTGTGAAGCTAGGGTATGCCTCGTTGCCTCACTTCTTGAGCATCCAGCAACCACTTGGTAATAGGGGGAGGAGAGTTTTGGGTTGACACCTAGATAGGGCTAAAATTAATCTCACAATTAACCACTTAATTCAATTTTCAGTCTACAACATCAAACAATACAGTTACACACTTGCAAGTTCACTGGTCTCACTGTCTTTCAATCTACATTCATATGCAAGTTGATTTATCTATTGTAGAATAAATATTTAAGTGGTTATATCTTTGTCATCTGGAACTTACTTTACATTTGCAAGCTTTCATCTATTTTGTTCCTTTATCTCGTGGTGTGATCCTTCAAGAAGTGTGTATCCACCTGAAGCCATTCTCTTGATTGGGTCTTGAATGATTTGCTTCTCTTTGCCATTGAAAAGCAGTCCAACGGAACTCTATCTATTGTGAGCATGATTGGCTTCATGTGTTGATGATTTCTTTATCTTGAGTATCTTTAATTCCTGCACATGCGAGTAAACTTGTTAGTATATTGTATATCTTGTATCTAGTCATATTCTTTGTGTCTAGTTGTATCTATCTTGTTGTAATCTAGTAATTCTTTGTAACTTGTAATTATCTTGTAACGAACATCCCCTTAACTTAGTTCACCCCATTGCCCAATCTTAGGCACTAGTCTTAGTTGCCCTAGGAAAAGGTCTGACTCTCATACTTAGATAGTTGCATCTTGCATTTGTTGATTGACATCATAGGCTAGATTCCCCTTGACCTTCTAACAAATTAAAGCCAACTCCTAGAACATTAAATTCTTAATCTCATCTAGTAACTAGGGTCTACCCCCCTTGGCTTCCCTAGGAGTTAGCCTAGATGAAAGAGGTTCAAGTCAAAGTGACAGCGTGGACTTTGAACCTAGGCATTGTGCCTCCGAGGGCACACTAAGTAAGCAAGACTTAGCTCATGTCTACAAGTGTGTATAAGGATGGAAACACTCACTATAACACCCATCTGGGTACTCTGGTCATCATAAACCTCTGTATTGTGATGATGTTCCAAAGTGGGGACAATACATAGATTCCTATCTTTGATGGATCATCTAGGACTATTGTGCAAGCTTGGGTGAAAAAAATGGATGCCTATCTGCAGTTTAACCCCATGAGGGAATTGGAAGCTATTAAATTTGCCACTATCTATTTGGAGGGCAAGGCCCATGACTGGTGGTATCATGGCATGAATACCTTGGGACATAACTAGATCACATCTTACCCAAAGTTCACACAGAGACTTATTGATAGGTTTGATAAGGGAGATCTTGAGCTACATTTTAGAGAGCTCATGTAATGTCCCCCACCTCTTGATGAAGAGGGATTGGAGAGACGCAGTAGTCTAGTCATCCCCACTAGACTATAGTCTCATGCACTATGGGGAGAAGTCAGCTAAACTCAATGTTATAATATTAAGTTGTCTTGGAAAGAAAAGTAACTCAATGAAAGAATAGAACACATGAGAATGAGTTAGGATTTAACCCTAGGAGTTAACTAAATCAACAAAGAAACATATTGGAGGTATAAAGGAAAGGCAAGGGTGCACCTCTCACTCACCCTGGATTATTATTGCATTTTGATTTTGGACTCTAGAGCACAACATTTTTGAGGGTTTTCAGAACACAAACCCTAGAGGACAACTCGGTGGTGACAGATCCCACCTCTCTTGTTCCAAGCTTGGTCTCGGGGATGCAACATTCCACCCACACCATTCTACAATAGCTACAGGTACCATCTTCCATCCAGGGCAGAAACAGGGCGCAACTTAGAGTGTTTCCAGCTAAGGGGGCACACCGTAGATTGAAGGAAGTTCAATCCAAGAGTTTGAGAAGGATTTTGGATATTCTGGCACTTGGGTTTTCTCTGCAGGGTCTTGATCATCATCTCTTGTGCATTTTGAAGGAGTCATATTTGCTATTTGATTTGCTGAAGCATTGGCAAGATTTGGAGAGAAGGAGGGCTTTATTGGAAAGTAGATCTACTCAGTTTGGAAGGGAAAAAATTCAGATCTCAACCCAATACTTCACCTAGAGGTTCACCTTGCCCCGATCTACCTTTCTAGAGAGTTTCAGAGCATTTGGAGGTCTACATCATCAGGGACGAAATATTGGGCCTTGGCAGTCTTCAGGAGGGCGCAACCTAGTTTGGGTTTTCATCATATTACAGAGCAGTTCTTAGTATTTCGGCTTAAGACTTCAGGAAGGGGCTTACCTTGCCCTGATCTGTCATTCTACTGAGTTTTGTGGCATTTGAGGACTTCCATCAACAGGGCCTAAATATTGGACCTTCTCAGCTATCCAGGAGAGCATACCTTAAGCCACGAGAGTTTGGATGTGACCCTGGTTTATTTGTATTGGTATTCAACTTGTATTCATCCTTTGGAGGCTTATATCTTCTTATCTGAGCATTTTGTAGTAGCTCATACTCCAACTAGAAGATCTTTCTGTGTTATTCCATATCTGCAGTCCTATTGCATCAGGTTCTTTCATATTATCTAAATAAAGGTCAGATCTATGATGTTTGGTTCCATATCTAGTGTTTCTTATTATATCCTGTATTTCCATATGTTGCATCTTCAGATCTATGTCCACATGCTTGATAACTAAATCTACAAACCCTAAGACGCAACTCCAAGAGTAAACCTACAAACAAACACACACACAACAGTTAACAGTGAGTAGTTAGTGTTCCCAGCGAAAAATTGGCTTGGGAACATTACAACTCACTCAACTCAGGCAAACAAGATCACCAAAGGATTTTATAGAGGAGTTTTAGAGGGTGGTCGTAATGGTACCAAATGTAGCACAAGCTATATTGTTGATTCTCTTCTCTAAGGGTTTGATGGAGCCTTTACGTTGTTGGGTTAAGGATTTTAAGCCTCACAAATTATAGGAAGCCATATGGAGGACGAGAGACTTGATGGGATCAACAACTAAAACCAAATTCACTCCAAGGACACCATTAAACCAAGGGTAAAGGATCAAAGGGGAGTGGATAAAGGAAAAGGAAGGATGGATGAGGCTACTAGGAGAGAGTTGACGAGGAAACAACTTTGCTTCACATGTAAGGAACCTTGGGAACCAGGAAACAAATGCATGGGAAATGAAAAGGTTCACTACATTGAGGTGATCTCTGATGATGAGGAAGAAGAGGAGATAGGCCACATTCATAATATTGAGTCCAATTAACCCAGGATAGACAATGCACAAGGTGAAGGGGGAGAGGAAGCAAATCTTGACCTAGCAGGAGATAAGAAGATCACTATTGCATCCATCAGTGGAGTCCCTCGATACAGTACCTTCAGGATGAGAGGATAGGGTTTTTGTGCTTATAGATGGGGGAGCTTCACATAACTTCATTGATTCTTCCTTAGTGAAAATAAGCCACATACCTACAGTTGAGTTTGAGGGGTTTCAGGTGGAGGTAGTCGAAGGTAACACTATGCCATGTGACAGGTACATTCCAGGATTGAACCTCACCTTGGGGAGACAGGACTTAGCAAAATACTTTTATGTGATGGACCTACCAGACACCAATGTTATACTAGGAGTCCAGTGGCTTAGTACATTGGGACCTATTACTACCAATTACAAGACCATGGAAATGTCATTCAATGGGGAGAATGGAAAAAGGGTGACTTTGAAGGGAATGTCAGGGAATGCACCAAGCGTGGTTACATTGAAGCATATGGAAGCCATTCTCAGGAGGGAAGACGTGGTATATGCATAATAATGCATAATATCAGTTCAGTTGGACAAGGAGGGGAATCCACAATGCTCCCATGATATACATAAAATAATTGATAATCACAACAAAGTTTTTGAGCCTATTCCACCAGGGTAACCACCGGATAGAGGACTTGAGCATGTCATAGAGTTGGAGGAGGGCATAAAACATGTCATCACCACCCCATATAGACATCCTAAGAAATATAAGGATGAAATTGAAAAAAATATTAAAGAGCTATTGGACATGGGCCATATTAGGCCAAGCTCTAGCCCCTTTGCATCTTCTGTGGTATTGGTGAAAAAGAAAGATGGTACTATGCGCATGTGCATTTATTACAGAGCCTTAAAAAAGAAGACCATAAAGAATAAGTACCCTATCCCTCGGATAGATGAGTTGCATGGCACCATTTACTTCACCAAGATTGATTTACGCTCTCGTTATCATCAAATTAAGATGAGGGAACAAGATGTTCCCAAGATAGCTTTCGGATGCCACTATGGCCACTATGAATTTCTTGTTATGCCCTTTGGATTAACCAATGCAACAACCACTTTTCAGTCATGCATGAATCATGTCTCTAACAAGCTGTTGAGGAATCTTCTTCTAGTCTTCTTTGATGACTTGTCAATATATAGTAAAACTTGGGAGGATCATCTCAAACATGTAGATAAGATCTTAAGCATCATGGAGGAATAGTCTTTGTATGCTAAGGAATCAAAATGTGAATTTGGGATGATTGGAGTCCTTTATTTGGGACACATTATTGGAGAAAAGGGGGTACAGGTGCACCAGGAAAAAATCCAACATATACTTGATTGGCCAACACCCAAAACTCTTACAGAATTGAAGGGATTTATTGGCATTTGCAGTTATTACAGGAGCATTTTCAAGGGATTCTCTCAGCTTTGCGTAGCACTGACATATTTCACCAGAAAAGACGCATTTAGGTGGAGCCATGAGGCAAATGTAACATTTGATAAGATGAAAAAGGTAATCAACACTTGTCCAATCCTCTCTTTGTCAGATTTCTCTCAGCCCTTCATTTTGGAGTGTGATGCATCAGGGGAGGGCAATGAAGCAGTTATTATGCAGAATAGGCACCCCATTGTATAAGAGAGCCAAAAACTTAGAGGGCCTGACCTCTTGTACACTATTTATGAAAAATAAATGTTGGCCATAATGCATGCTCTAGCTAAGTTTAGACAGTATTTGGTTGGGGAAAAATGTGTAGTTGGGATTGATCATAACAGCATCAAGTACTTCTTAGACCAAAAATATCTCAACGAGAGGAAACAAAAATGGGTGAGCAAGATCCAAGCCTATGATTTTGACATTGAATTTCTCAAAGGGAAGATCAATGTGGTTGTTGATCCTTTGTCTCGAATACCTTCAGTTCATGCCATGACAGATATTTCAATTGACTGGAAGGCGCATTTGTTGGTGGAATATTCCAAAAACAAGTTTGCATGTGAATTAATGGATGGACAGGTGCAAAATGACAGCTTCAGAATCATAGATGACATAATATACTACAAGGGATGAATTTTCTTGGTCCCTGAATCAATGTTCAAAAGAAAGGTGTTATAGGCATATCATGACTCACCTTTAGTAGGGCATCAAGGGTTCATCAAGACATATAGACAGGTAAGGGAAAGATTCACTTGGAAGGGCATGAAGGAGGATGTCATGCGCAACATTAGGGAATGTCCCACTTTCCAAGAGAATAAGGATGAGCACACCCATCCTACTGCAACCATGTCCTATTCTAGAGCACAAGTGGGAGAGTATCTCCATGGATTTCATAACAGGTTTGCCCAAGGTTCAGGGCAAGGATTGCATCTTTGTGGTAGTGGACAGGTTAACTAAGTTTGCTCATTGTTTTTCCATTTCCACAAATTACAGTGCATCACAGGTGGTCGAACTATTCTTTAGAGATATCTTCAGGTTACATGGGTTACCCAAAACCATTGTGAGTGACATGGACAACAAGTTTATGAGCACCTTTTGGCAGGAACTATTCATATTGGTGGGTATGGCCTTGACTCCCAGTACTAGCTATCATCCCCAAAATGATGGTCAAACAAAGATAGTCAACAAATGGGTTGAAGGATATCTCAGGAATTATGTATCGGGACAACAGAAGGCATGGGTTAAGTGGATACACATGGGTGAGTATTTCTACGACACCACCTACCACATGTCCATTGGTATGTCTCCTTTCTGAGCTTTGTACAGTTAAGACCCTCTCACTTTTGTGGAGATTGTATTCGGGGACAGTAGAGCACCCATGGTACAAGATTAGATCCAAATGAGCCAAGATATACCTAGAGATCTCAAGGATCATTTACACAGGGCACAAAATCAGCTGAAAGTACAAGCAGACAAGCACAGGGTGGAGCACACTTTTGAGGTCGGGGACTTTTGACCACCTATTTCAACTAGGTGTCAACATCATGTATCATAAAGATATGTACCTTGTGGTACGACAAGTTTGAAGACTTATGGCTCAGTAGGGAAATTTTGCCCCCCAACACTTCTTTCTATGCCCACGGAATGTCCACTCCCCTGCATATGATAATTTTGTAGTATGTTAGCATGGATCAAGTTTTATTTATTTGCCTAGGACTTCATCATTAGGGAAGTCCTTTCAAAAAGTGTTTTTTTTTCTCAGGAAATTAATCTTGTTTTTCAGCGATTTTAATTACTCTTGAGTTTTTCACTCAATAATCCTCCAAAGTGGTGAAAGGAATTTCTAACGATTGATATAAGTGTGTGAGTAAGGTCTAAAGATGTTGTAAATGACCATGCTATACATCTCCTAGACTCTTGTGGAATTCCGTTAGGTTTTGATAGGATTTTTTAATAATTAAAATTTTCCGTAAATTGGAAATTTTAATTATTTTTAATAAAAAATGTAAAAATTTGGTCCTTGTGGATTTTGCATAGTGGTGTGAGTACTCAAATCAAATGGCTTATGAATCCCTACACTCTTGGACCGAGTATAAGCTCAATTGGACAAGTTTTGCTATGTCATTATCCATGAGGATTCCAAGTCAGTCAAAAGTCTGCAAATAATTGGCTAAGGTAAAAAAGCCAAAAAATTGTAAAAGTGTCTAAAGTCGAGAAAATAAGTGAGAAAATGTTTTCTAATGTATTTCCTAAGTTGGAAAAGTAAAAATCCACTTAGAAGAACCCCCCATGACAAGTCAAAAGGGGTTTTTCCCCCTCACATTTCACCCCTCAAACCCTAACTCACTCCAAAACCCTAAAAGTGTGCCCCCCTTGACTTGTTCTCTCTCTCTTGGATGGGTGACACTTGTAACGCATCCAAGAGGGGTCTCTCCTCTTTCCCTCTAAAATGAAGCCCCTTCTCCTCATTCTGACATAAAGTTTTCCCAGTAGCTCCATTATACCAAAATTTCTCCCCACTCTCTCTCATTCTCTCCCATTTTTCTCTTGTAATATTGGTGCCACTTAGTAACTTTTCTTGGAGCAATAAAGTGAAGTTTTGGAGGATCTCTTAGTGGTGTTTGGTGCTTTCATGGTGTATTATTGCTTCTATTGACTACTCTTGTGTGATATTTTTTCTTGGTGAGGTAACATTGTAGGTTTTGCTATTCTTGCTTCACATTGTTGTACTTGAAGAACCCTAAGCAAAGTATTTTTATAAGGACAAATATGTAGTAGTATTGCTATAGATTTATGTGATTTGTTTTTATCAGAGTTTACAAAGTATTTTGTAGGCCTCGTAAAGGATCTCACCTTCTTGGTGTTAGAAAATGATGGATGTGCTCGTTTTACCATAGACAATATCACTATTGTCACCCAACCATAGGCCGAAGCCACCCTCCGAGCACCTTAACCTTGACACAGAACCATTCCGGAAGCAAACCCTAGGCTAGATAGCCAAACAAAGGGTGGCGCACCTTTCTCCAAGGATAACTCACCAAGCAAGAGTTGATCAGAGAGTCCAAACCATAACCAAGAGATAGTCCAAGTGAAAACCGAAATCTGTTAGCTGCAGCAGCTGCAACGACATCTCTCTTCCAAACTTGTGCACAAACTGGCCAACTGCAATGCGCACAAGTGTTGATTCTGCAGTTCTGAGAATGCCTGCCAGAATGAAGACTGGCCTCCTGTATTTATACTAAATCTCACAAACTGCTTGGGTCGACTTCTCATTATGGGTACTAATTCTTTAGTATATATTATTTCCTTTAGCCGACTTCTTCTCTTGGAGGCTAATAACCTAATACAAGTCATTCCCTTGAGTCAACTTGTCTTCTAAGGTTATTAACCAATCAATTAGGGTTTCTTCTTGCTTCCCAAAAGATTCTATTCTCGTCAAGTTTACACGTGGAGGTAAATACGTCCCGTAGCTACCATAATATCAACACTCCCTCCTAGCTAGGGAGGTATTTGAAGGTAATGGTCTTGAGCAAAAACATACCATTTACCCGGTAGCATCAACATAGTTGTATAGACTATCTCATAACTAGATCATGAGCACCATCATCACTATCAGTGTCATTAGTTGCATCATCTCTCGAAATCATACTCCATCTGAGTATTCAGACATGATGATGGATAAGTCACTCACTCCACAAAGTGACACAAGAGCCATTCTTCTAATCCGGACATATGTCTTAGAAGAATAAATGTCCTGGACTATTTTCCGTCTAGGAAATCTCTGTCCATTGATTATCCATCTAGCTGATAATCATTTCCAACACTGCTGATAGTCTTCAAGGCAATTGGAACAATATCATTCAATATAACACAACTGTGTCTATCCATAGTAGTACACAACTACAATCCAGTGGTACACTGCCACACCAAGTAACACATAGATACTTGATCAATGACATATAGTCACAATCAGTGGAACACATCCACTACAGTAGCATACATCTACTGTCTAGAGACATACAGTCTCCATAACAATCATTTGATATCAACCTACACATAAAACATTGTTATGATATAAACTGAATCATTTGGGCCATTCTTCCACTCACATCTGTGAGATCTGGAAGAGCATCTACCCTCAGAAGGTCAAATATTAATGATGAGATATCTGGACTATTGTTCTCAAGCAAGGAAGAATAATTTTCCTAATTTATGAGCCTGGACCATTCCCTATCCTAGGCCATTCCTCCGACACTAAACAAAGTGAAACGTAGAGAGAATGAATTTGCCCTAGGGAATGCCTGTCCCTGATTGCTGAACCTGAACCATTCACCTATCTGGGCCATTCCTCCGGCACTAAACAAAGTGCAAACTGGAGAGAATGAATCTTCCCTAGGGAATGACTGTCCGGACCATTTCCAAAAGAAATGACTGTCCTGCACCAACCTCCAAAACAAACCATTCTTTGAAACTACTCACAACTGTGAGCTTCGAAAGAATGACTGTCCGGCGAGGCAGACCAGTCTTCTTGAGTAACCCTCAAGAAGAGAGACTGTCCTAGACCATTCTCCATGTTAACCACAATGGGAAATCGTTGTATATGGTACATCAGCAATCCATCTAACCATTTTCATTACGAAAATGATCGTTCGATATGGACCATTTTTCAAACTGGAAAATGCCTGTCCGTCAGAAATCTCAAACCACTTTCCGAACTGGAAAGGAACTGCTCATCCTGGACCATTTTTCAAACTAAAAAATGACTGTCCATAAAGAAATAACACATTAGTGCTCCCTCCCAACCTGGGAGTCATCTCTTCCTTTTTCAATAAGGAAGTTGTCTCCACAAGCTCTAGCTTCAGTGCGCAAACTCTTTCATTTTGGACAGAAGCTTTACCAAAATGTTTGTTTATCTGCTCATCTGTGGAGATATATATTGGAGAACCACTTTCTCCATTCTGGGCTTCATCACGGAGACTGTAATGCTTGATCTCGAATGTACTTCGGTCTTTCTGGAACATTGGTTTTCTCTGAAGGCTTCATATAGCTCTGATCAATAAAGTATATCATTGTTGGATTCCTCTTTGTTTCTTGCTAGCTCATAACATCGTGGCAAGGGTCAACCGGTAACATATCCAAGTGGTACTTCTTCTACCATCATGAGAGTTTGTCATGGATTTGAAATCCATCATCCCAAGCTTCTGAGTAACCATTTTGATACAATATCTATGTTATAGAGAGTCTTCACCACGCTTCTGCTATGCATTGGAGGTTCTCCACCAAGTTGTCTTCTTCTATCTGCATACAAGGGTCTCTTTCTGGTATACCTCAAAGCCTTGAGGTTCCTCTTCATACACTCTTTATTCAATTTCTCTGGAGAACAGTCTTTTCATTCATCTGATGTAAACTCCAACCCATGGATATTGCAGACGATATAATGGCTCATGTAGAGGTATGTTTGGTTTACTAGAACAAGAAATCATCATAGTCTTCTCCCTCCATCTGAGAGAACCTCTAGTTCCGGATCTCGCAATGCTTACATTCATAAGTCTTTCATACACTGTTCTTCATCACAACATTCAGTTCCTCTGCTTGATTGTTTTTAGTGAGTTCATATTAGGCTGGTAATCTTCTGATTCTCGATACAATGACTGGTTGTTCTTGCTCTTCTTTCTTTCTTGGAATCTTCATGTTCTTCCTTATGTTTCTCTTTAGCTCTTGGGTCCAGGGATTTTTCCATAGATTCCATTCTCTAAAGATTCCAACTTCTTCCTTTCATCATAGGATCATGGATGTGGATGGAAAACCAGGGATACTTTAAGGCTTCTTTTCGAAGAAGACTTCTTCTAAAGTCAACCTGAACACGTACTGTTTTTCATGGCTGCTACCATGGATATATACTTCATCATCTTCAATGGATCATAGGATTAGCTCCCTCCTAATCCTTGCTTCATGTATGAGTGAATGTTTTTCTTGTGGAAGTATATAATCAGCTCCCACCATCTAACATAATCCATGCTTCTGTCTGCATCCTTATTACCTTCTACAACGTTTCATAAGTCTTTCTCCAATTTCCTCTTGATTGCTGTCTTCTTTTTGTCTTTACTTTTTCTAGGTTTCTTCAAGATTGATTCTAATTTCGGCTTATCTTGCAGCTTGTCTTATATTCATAGTGATAACAATCCTTATCTTTTTGTTCTTCCATAAGTATAGTTTCTCTTTTAACATATTATCTTCTAAGAAATAGATATTCAAGATATGTACCGAAAACATGGTATGTACAAGAACTATGAAGAGTATTGTTACCTTGTCTTGGAGGAAGAAGTTTGTTTTGTTCTGCTTGTCTTTCTTTGAGGGTTCCCTTTCTTCGACAACTGATGCTTCGTATGTTTCCTTCCTTTTATTTAACTCGGGGCAATGATTCTTGTAGTGACTATACTTTCGACAATTGAAGCATTGTATTCTTAACATATCTTTCTCTTGATTTGTTTTCTTCCTGGAGCCAAACTTCTTTTTGTTCCTGAAATCCTTGAACCTTCCTGTGAAGGCTTGATCATCGTACTTCTTTTGGGGTTTCTCTTTTGCACTAATCCTTGATTCTTCTTATGCACAGCAAGTCCAAAGTTCTTCGAATGTAGGATACTCCTTCCTTGTGTTCATGCTTGTGGAAAATGCATCCCACGTCTTGGGAAGACCATTGAGTATTATGTTTACCAATTCCTTCTTTGAAATGATCTCTTCAATAGCTTGTAGTTGATCTCTTAACTGAGAGATTCTCATAAAATATGATGTTATGTTGTCATCATCATTCATCTTCATGTCACGGAGCTCATTCTTCAGACTCATTACTTTTCCAGTGTTTCTGACTAAGAAGAGATTTGTTAGGGCATCATACATCTTCTTCGATGAGTCAAGATGGGAGATGTAGGTATCAGGTGGTTTTTTATAGAGTCTACTATGATACTCATGGAATTGTCACCGTCTTCGAACTTCTCCATAACTGCAACGTTCTACGGTTCCTTCTTTTTTCCTTCTTCAAACTCTGGTTCCACGATCTTTCCTTTCACGATATCCAACACTTTATTCTTGGCAAGGATGAGGTCAATCCTTGTCTTCCACTCTTTGAAGTTAGAAGCTCCATCTAACTTGTTTTCTCACTTCATAGAGTAAGTCATGGTTGCTTTGACTTTGTCAACCCTAGATTTGACCAAAAACTCAAACTTGATGACTTGGCTTGCTGAGAGTACCAGGATATGCGCAAAGCTAGGGCACACTGGTCTATCCAAAAATTAGGTCAATCCCTTCACTTAAGGTGCCTCAACAAGAGAGTTAGGGTTTCTATAACTGCACCTACTAGTAACCCTAGCGGTAGTGATTTAGTAACTGCTCCTACTAGAAACCCCAGCGGTAGTTCTTCAACGAGCTAAGTATCCTTATGGCTTTTCTCCCTTCCAGTGGTTAGACTGAATGAAGGAGGTGTGGGCCCATAACCTATTAGAATATGATGGATGTGCTTGTTTTACCATAGACAATATCACTATTGTCACCCAACCATAGGCCAAAGCCACCCTCCAAGCACCTTAACCTTGACAGAGAACCATTCTGGAAGCAAACCCTAGGTTAGATAGCCAAATAAAGGGTGGCACACCTTTCTCCAAGGATAGCGCACCAAGCAACAACTAATCAGAGAATCCAAACCATAACCAAGAGATAGTCCAAGCGAAAACCGAAATCTGCTAGCTGCAGCAGCTGCAACGACATCTCTCCTCCAAACTTGCGCACAAACTGGCCAACTGCAGTGTGCACAAGTGTTGCTTCTGCAGTTCTAAGAATGCCTGTCAGAATGAAGAGTGGCCTCTTGTATTTATACTAAATCTGGCAAACTGTCAAGGCCGACTTCTCATTCTGGGTACTAATTCTTTAGTATGTATTATTTCCTTCAGCCGACTTCTTCTCTTGGAGGCTAATAACCTAATACAAGTCATTCCCTTGAGCCGACTTGTCTTCTTGGGTTATTAACCAATCAACTAGGGTTTCTTCTTGCTTCCCAGAATATTCTATTCTCGTCAGGTTTACACGTGGAGGTAAATACCTCCCACAGCTACCATAATATCAACACTTACCTCATTGTCTAGTAAAGCTTCATTTCGCTTCAATTAATTTTATGTTTTAATTTCAGCCCTTTATTTGTTTATTTTCTGAACATATAATCATCATAATCTTGTGAAAATTTCCAATTTTCAAGTTCAGAATATTTTTGTAAATATTTTTGTACATATGATAACATAAAACTAACATATTGTGGAGTTTTTTAGCATTTTTTAGCAAGCTTTATTTGTTGTTTTATGCAGGTTTTCACCAAAAAAAGAGGAGGTGTTGCCCAAAATTGGCAACTAGAGACTCAAGAGAACATCACTAAGCTTTGGTGCAAAGCCCCTCTATCTCTCTCACACTTTTTAAAGCTATTGTAAGAAGCCCAAGAAAATCTCTTGGGCTTGCACTTTCTATTTCTTTCCAAGTTTAAAATCTGTAAATAATAATAATAATAATCTATTTTTAAGATCACGACCAAGCCAGACACAAAATTGGTTTACGAGACCCCCTCCGCCCAGCGATTTGACTGGTAAAGTCTACGGAGGTATACATACCCTACCACCCTATGGATTTGATTTTAATAAGTTTTTCCCACATCTTGCATTGTGTTTGGCTCTGCCATCCTTGCAAAATCATGCCAGCTAGGATTATAAATAATTTTCTGGTTTTTGCTTTAGTTAATTTTTTTCACCTTTGCCACAAAATCGGAAGGCTTTATCCTCTGCCTTGTGCCAAAGTTGTGTGGTTAATTTTTTTAAGTTATTTATTTTAAGTAATTAATTTTTGTTTTCCCACACCTTGCATGTGAGTGGCTATGTCATCTTGCAATATCGTACTGGCTAGTGTATAAAAATTTCTTTTGTTGCAAAGTAAATAAAATTTACCTCAGATTCTCTGCCCTTGCCACCTTGTGGATATTGGGTAATAAGAATGGGCAAATGATTGAGTGGTTAGTCTAATTAGGCACCCATTCTCCATTATTGTTTGGCCACTAAAATAAAGTGACTTGTGGAGGCTAGAAGGAGTTGAAGCCGTGGACGGTTTCACGACACTAAGTGCCCTCCTTGTTGAGCGCCCAAGTATTTTGGACTTGACCTGTGGAGCCAAGGGAGAACCTTGTTGTTTTCTTGTTGAGCACCCAACATTTCCTCTTGGCTAAGGGATAAGGACTTTGGGTAATCACATAGCTTAAGCTTGCAACTTTCCACATCTAAACTCCTAAGTTAAAGAGAGAGTTTCCCTGTTGACCACCTATTTCAACTAGGGGTCAACGTCATGTACCATGAAGATATGTACCTTGCGGTACAACATGTTTGAAGACTTATGGCTCAGGAGGGCAGTTCTATCCACCAGAACTTCTTTCTTTGTACACAGAATGTCCACTCCCCTCCATGGGATAATAATGTAATATGTTAGCATGAGTCAATTTTTAGTTAGTTGCCTAGAACTTTATCATTAGGGAAATCCTTAACTCGAGTGTTTTTTTTTCCTGAGGTAATTAATCTTGCTTACCGGCGATTTTAATTATCCTTAAGCTTTTCACTCAAATAATCCTCCAAAGTGGTGAAACGCATTCTAATGATCGAGCCTAATGGATGACTAAGGTTTAGAAGTGTTGTAAATGACCATGCTAGACATCTCCTAGAGTCTTGCAGAATTCCGTTAAGTTTTGATAGGATTTTGTATTGGGGTATGGGTACTCAAAACAAATGGCTTATGACCCCCTACACCCTTGGACCAAGTTTCAGCTCAATTGGACAAGTTTTTCTGTATCAATGTCCATGCGAAATCTAAATCAGTCAAAAAATCAGCAAATAATTGGCTAAATTAAAAATGTCAAATTTTGCTTAAAATTGTAAAACATAAGAAACGGGGGAAAAGTTGTTTCCTAAGTCATTTATATGTAATAGAGGGTCAAATAAATCAAATCCCCCCTTTCCTACCTCTCATTCAACTTAACTTTAGAGAGGGGGAAGAATTTGTCTCTTGTGGGGCTCATCATCTCCAGTGGATTGGCCATTTCGTGATGGGGATCACATGGGAGGCCCATTCCACACCTTAGGTGACCCCTTGGGGAATTAGAGAGAGTTTTAAACTTAGGATAGGGGGTTTATTACCCAATTTTTGAGTTTCCTCCTCTAATGGGAGTTCCCCTCTCTAGTGCGCCCCCCCTCCTTGAGTGGAGCCCCCTCCTCTTTGAGTGACACTTGTAAAGGGGGGCTCTCCCTTCTCTCCCTCCCTTAAAAGAAGGCCTCTCCTCACTCCCTTCCTCTCCTCCCTTAAAAGAAAGGCCCCTCTCCTCATTTTTCCCATCTATTGTCAAAGAAAGTCTATGCTAACCAAATTTCTCCCATTCTCTTCTTTCTCTCTCTAATTCTCTCATTGTAAATCTTGTTGCAAGTATTTGCAGCAACATTTTGTGAATAACAAAAGAAGATTTGGAGGATCTCTTGTTGTGCATTGGGAGTCTTCTTGGTGTTGTTCATGGTGTTCTTGTGAGGGGATATTGCTGCATTTTACTTCTTGTATTTCTTGCTTTCATTAGTTTAACTTGGAGACCCAAGCAAAGTATTTTTCTTGGGAAGGAATGGTAGTAGTATTGTTATTAGTTTTGTGATTGTTTCTTTCAAGTTTAGAAAGTATTTTGCAAGCTTCTTAGATACACTCACCTCCTTCTTGTATTGTGTAGCAAGAATATACTCATTTGCAAGTCATCAAAGACTTGGAAGAGTGACTTTCAGATTTGGAAATTCACTCATTCAACCATCCAAGGCTTATAATATTTTTTTGTTCTCATTTCCATCATTTCCTCTTACTTTCAGGCATTTCTTTGGTCTGAAATAGTCATTTAAACTTCACTTTTATGTTCAGAATCTCACTTCTTAATTTCTATTTTATGTACTAACAAAAATTAATAGCTTCTAAGTGTTTTGTAACATTTTCCAGCAAGCAAAGATTGTTATTTTATGTAGGTTCTCGCCAGGTTAAGGGGAGGTGCTGCTCGTTTTTTGTCCCAAAAGACTCAAGGAAGCCTCCAAGAGTTTGACTACCAAACCCCCTTCCATTTCTCATCTTCTAAAGAAATGTAAGCAACCCGAGAGAATCTCTTGGTCTTCTATTCTCATTTCTAAATTCGAAAAACTGATATTGTAATTTAGTTTTAGTTTGTCCACACCTTGCATAGTAATTGGCTTTGCCATCCATGCAAAATCATGAAAGCTAGATTAGATTTTAATTTTTTGTTTTTACGTATTCTTGTTTGCCCCACTTATCCCATAAAGAGAAGGTTGTGTGGCTAGTATAATTCTTTCATTTAAGTTATTTTTATTTCACCCACCTTGGCACAAAATCGGTAGGCTTGTCCTCCACATTGTACCATTGTTGTGAGGTTTACAAATTATCTATTTTTTGCCCACCTTAGTCCTTAAGGAAAAGTCATGTGGCTAGTCATCGTTATTATTCTTTTTCAAGTTATTTCATTCAAGTTTATTAATTTTCGCCCACACCTTGCATTGTGTTTGGCTTTGCCAACCTTGCAAAATCGTGAAGGCTAGTATAGTTTATTTCATTGCAAAGTAATTGAATTTGTGCCTCTCTTTCTGCCCCATATTCCCTAGCCTTGCCACTTTGCGGATCTTGGGTAACTAAGAAAGGTCAAAAGGACCATGTGGCTAGACTAATTAGGCACTCAATCCATTTATTGTTTCAAACGCCAAAGCATGGTGACTTGGGAGGCTAGAAGAGGTTGAAGCCGGGGACAGTTTCACAGCACTACGTGTCCCTCTTGTTGAGCGCCCAAGCATTCTATATTTGACCTGTGGAGCTAGGGAAGAACCTTGATTGTTCTTCTTCTTGAGAACCCAACACTTCCTTTTGGTTGAGGGGATAAGGATTTGGGGTAGTCACATAGCTTAGGATTACAGCAAAGTCACATCTAATCCCCTAAGATCAAGAGAGACCTAAAACTTATTAAAATCAACCAACACAACATTCAAAACATTGCATTTTCAATTTTAGCTATTCACTCTCCAAACAATCTTACTTTCCAAGTTGTGCAATTTTACTTTCCAAGCAATCTTTTATTTCAAGCTATTTACTTTTCAGCAAATTCTTTCATTGTGGATATTTACATGTATTAAAGCAACTTTATTTTGGTTATAAATATTCTTTATTCATTTGGAGATAATTGTCTAAAGTTAAAAGATCATTTCATTGTTTAAATCATTGTGTAGATTTTTCATGTTTTATTTCATGTTGTAGATATATCTTTAATTGCATATCTCAATAAGTGAACTTTGGGTATATTTAGGCGCTGGTCTTTTTTATTGTGTTGTAGAAGAAAAGGTTTGCCTGTCATTAAAGGAATTTCATTTGCATTGTTTGCTTGTCATTGGGTTGGGTTTCCCTAATAAAAAACCAAATTGACTCATAGATCATTAATTAAAACTTAACATAGTTAAATAGGGTCTACCCCCCTTGGCTTCCATAGGAGTGAGCCTAGACGGAAGAGGTCCGGATCAAGGTGACAGTGGGTCTGGACTTAAGCTTGTGCCTCCAAGAACACACCAAGTGGGTTGGAGACTTCTCCACATTTGTAGGTGTGTATAAGGATGGTAACATCTTTGGCGTCATTGCCGAGGATAAGTCTCTTATCCTTGGTTAATCAACAAAATCTAATTAATTATTTAAAAACTAAGTAATAAATTTTTCCCTTAATTTTTAAACTTGAGTTTTGTTATTTGACATTGCATAGTATCCAAGTGGTGACTCCACTAAATCATTCCTTGAGGCATCCTACCAGGAGCAACCTGCAAGGGTGGGTTGATTCTTTTCCTAAACCTGAAAGGGTGTATAGGAGGAGAATAAACAAACTAGCTCCTTGTAGGCTCCTTGAAAGTCTTGGAGAAGAAGAAATCTTTGATATACATCTCTTGTTTGCACATAATAATCCTACAACAACTAATCCTACAACAATTATGGGTGATCCATTGAGTCCATGTAATTTTATTAATGTTCAAGGTTATCCTCATCCTGTTCCTGACAAAGGTGTTGAGGAATTGCCTTCTTTTCAGGGAAACAATGTTGTTAGTGCTAGATCTCACATCGTGAATTTCAACATGTGCATCCTAAAATGGTGTTGTAGTCACAATTATGAAGATGTCAAGATGAAACTTTTTGTGTATTCTCTGGAGGGGGAAGTTTTAGAGTGGTTCAAGGAACAGGATGATAAAAAATTTAGCACCTTGGTAAAAATCCAAAAAGCCTTCAATGAAAGATGGGGTGATCAGAAGGAAGATCGTCATTTGTTGGCTGCCCTTAACTCTAGTCAGAAGAAGGAAAACGAAACAATGGAGGATTTCAACAAGAAATTTAATGACTTAGTCAAAAGCCTCCCTCAAACTATTAAGCCTCCTAAGGCCTCAATTTTAATTCATTATATGGAAGCCTTTGAGGATGAAATCAGATATCCGTTGAGGGATAAAGAGCCAACAACTCTAAAGGATGCACAAAAGTATGCTATCAATATAGAAAAGAATATGCAAGATGCTAGGAAGTCAAATTTGTCAGGGTTTTCGAGGGGAGCTTCTTACAAACCCATTGAGGAGAAGAATAAGAAAGTCGAAAATCAAGGGTCTTCTAATGATGGCATGAAGGAGCTCACTCAATTAATTAAGCAAATGGAGGTTAACTAGACTATTCAAATAAAGAAAATAGAGATTAATCATGCTAATCAGATGGTAGCCATGCATAATAGGTTGATGGCCATGGAAAGGGCTCAAGATAATAGATATCATCATAAATCAAATGATAAGTGGCCAAAGAGACCTCCACCTCAAGAGAAAAGGCCCCCAAATCCTTTTGAGTCTACTAACTTGGTTGAAAACCAAACTATCCCATATTTTAGACCTTGTGGGCAATTTCATGAAGAATCAACTTGCCAAATTTTTTTGCAAATTTGTGATGAAGGAGAACCCTCTAGATCAGAAAATGAGCAAGTTAATATGTTTGGTCATGAGTATAATGTGGGCATGAATGAATGGATGGAATTAATGGAGCATAGTAGGGATGTAAACTGCATGAATGATGTTGTGGACAAAGTAACAAAAAAATTTGGTCCTAAGCCTACTTCCAAGCAAGTGTCAAAAATAGCTAGATGTAATGTTTCCAAGCCAAGATGCCAGGAACATTGCGTTTTTCATGTGATTTTAAAATGTTTTTTGGCTGTGCCATTTCATCAAACACCTTGCAAACTTAAGTCTCATGAATTGTGCTAAGGGTTATAATGATTGTTCATTGTATGTTTGCAACAAGTAAATGATAGTAATGCAACAATGGAGTATACTTAACAAGATACAAAATATATTGATGAATGCAGCTATGGGAGACATCCTCCAGCTTACAAACCCGTGAGATGTGGAACATAGTAGCTATGTGAAGTCTTTCTCTCATCTTACAAACATGAGAGAAATCCCCTATGAAGGGTTCGTGGTTCCTGCCTGGGACAGAGTCAGGAATGTAGAAATGGCCTACTCCATGACGTGAGTGAGAAGAACTCCAAATGATTATCCGATGTAAAAGTGATTTGTTGAGTTAGGACGTTCCTGTGGCTGAGCACAAGGTGAACGTGAGAAATCCCAA
>SNQJ01S0090893.1:32868-45233 GCA_010110895.2 Picea sitchensis | reverse complement strand
AAACATTCCATGCTCAACATAAAGTTAAAGTTGGCACTTATTTTAAAAAATATTAATAATAGATCCAAAATTAAGATAAACTTATTGATGGTTCTTCATAAATTTATTATAGTTTCTTTAGACAATGTCACGATATTTAAAAAAGATATTAATCATAGATATTAAGTTAAGATAACGATATCGTGTAATGCATTGGCTGGAATTAGCACTCCTCAAACCCTCAAGATCGAAGGATACATCAAAAAGGAAAAGGTAATAGTCCTAATTAATTCTGGCAGTACTCATAATTTCATTCACTATAAATTAGCCAAAGCTCTCAATTTCTTTGTATATCTAGCGCTAGAGTTTCAAGTAATGATTGCAGATGGAGGAACTATCAATTGCTCAGGAAAATGTAATAAAATCAATATTACTATGGGGGAATATGTAATGAATAGTCCTATGATTGCTATACCCATGGGTGGTGTGGATGTTGTACTAGGAATCCAATGGTTACAATCATTAGGAATAGTGGCTTTTAATTTTCAAGAACTTTTCATGAAATGTTCATTGGAAGGAAAAGAAATTGAGTTAAGAGGTATCACAGGGAAACCCGGTAAGGTGATAATCTCTAATGGCATCACAAAATTATTGAAAAAGGGGAATCAAGGCGTTATTGCACAACTATGCTTACTAGATGTTCAAAAATCTAAGCCATCTATTCCTTAAGATCTCCAAGGGATCATTGATAAGCATTCCAAAGTATTTGAAGATATTCTCAAAGGTCTTCCACCCACTCAAAATCATGATCATGAAATTCACCTAATTCCTGGGAGTGTTCCTCCTAACATCAGGCCATACAAATACCCTTATTCCCAGAAGAGTGAAATTGAGCACATGGTTGAAGAAATGTTAGAGGCTGGCATTATTAGACCTATCCAAAGTTCTTACTCTGCACAGAAATGTTAGAGGTCGGGTATTATTAGACTTAGCCAAAAGTTCTTAATTCGCACTGGTAATGGTGCATTCAAGAAAGATAGTCTAAGTGGCTTATGTGTCCATATTATAGAGAGCTCAAGATCACTATTAAAGATAAGTTTCCATTCCCGCGCTATCGATGAATTGCTAGATGAACTACATGAGGCAATCTATTTCACAAAATTGATCTTCGCTCGTGGTATCATATTAGAAATGAAGGAAGAAGATATCCCAAAACAAGATTTCCAACTCATGAAGCCATTATGAATTTTTGGGCATGCCTTTTGGCCTTACAAAATGCACCTTCCACATTCCAAGGGTTTACGAATTCCATTTTCAAGCCCCTTCCTTCTCGAAAATTTGTTAGTATTTTGATGATATACTAATCTATAGCAAGACTTGGGAAGACTAATCGTGACATAGTTGACAAGGTGCTACAACTTCTAAATGAGAAACAACTATATCCCAAACCATACAAATGTTTCTTTGGAGTGGAGGTAGAGTATTTGGGCCATATTGTGTCTCATGAAGGTGTCAAGGTAGACCCTAACAAGAGCTCGGGTACCATGGATCCAACACCCCAAAAAAACATTGAAGAATCTTAGAGGATTTTGGGTTTGATGTGTTACTACCGTATTTGTTTGGCACTATGGAAGAATAGCACCACCTTTAATGATTAATCTAACTAAGAAGGATGCATTTTAATGGACTCCAGAGGCAACTAAATCTTTGAACAACTTAAAGAGGTGGAGTGCAAAGCTCCTGTCTTGACAAATCCAGACTTGCTAAAACACTTTTTGTGGAGTGTGATGCCTCGAGAAGTGGAATTGGTCTTGTCCTAATGCAAGAAGGGAAGGCCCCTCGATTTTGAAAGTCACCACTCAAGGGAAAGGACTTCACACAAACCCATTTATGAGAAGGAAATGATGGAACACTACATGCATTGAAGAATGGCATCCTTACCTAATAGGTGGTAAACTTCAAGGTCAAAACAGATCATGATAAGTCTTAAATACTTTGGAACAAAAGACTATCTTCAAGAACAATAAAAATGGGTAAACCAAGATATTGGGTTATGCTTTTGAAATTGTTTATAAAAAATGGAAGAAAAATGTTGTGGATGATTCACTCTCAAGAAAGGATGAAGATGTTACAGGCCTTCAGGTGCTATCTCAATCATCCAACCCGGATTGATGGAATAGGAAGGATGAAATGTGGAAGAAATGACGAAAAAGTGTGGACTCTCATTCAAAGGTTGCGCAGGATTCCAAAGTGCATCGCATACATTTACATGGGAAAATGATTCACCATGGTACAAAGATCTTTATATTTATGTAAGAACTCCCAACTCAAATAAAAGGTACTATTGAAATTTCACACCTCTCCAATAGAGGGAGGGCACTCTGGAATTTTGAAAACCTACTATAGAGTCAAGAGAATGATTTCTTTGGGATGGCCTTAAACTAATATTCAAAGGTTTGTATGTATCGCTCTATGCTTTCCAACAAAAATAAGCAGGAAAAAAATTAATGACCCCTGTGTCTTTACAACCATTAGCCATCCTGTAAGCCAGCTTAGGAGGAGGTTCTTTCCCTATGGATTTCTACTCTCACAAGGTTACCGGGTCTAAAGGAAAGAGCGCAGTCATCATGGTAATTATTGATAGACTAACCAAGTAATAATAATACCCTTGTGCACTCTTCATCCCTTCAAATCTAGTACAGAGGCCACTGCATTCATGGAGACAGCCTGTGTTAAGCCCAAAGATTATCAGTGACAGAGATCCTGTATCTTCAATCGGACATTTTTGGACGCACTATTTTCTGTTTGGGTACTCAATTGGCTCATAGCTCATCCTATCATCCTCAATCAGATGGACAAACCGATATAGTGAACAAATTTCTGGAAGGCTACCTTGTTGCTTTGTCTCCTCGAGCAAACAAACACAATGGTTCAAATGGTTACCCCTATAATGGTGGTATAACACTCCTTTCATACTACAACAAAATGACACCCTTTATGGCACTCTCTATGGATACCACCCTCCCTTCCATCACTTCTAAAATAAAAATACAAGGTTCAAGCAATGGAAGACCTAACATAGAGCATCAACAACAAGTCCTGCAAATCTTAAAGGACAACCTAATTCATGGTACGTAATCGCATGAACAACAAGTAGATCAACATCATCAGAGTGGAAAAGAAGTTTTGAAGTAGGATTGGGTGTTTCTAGACTACAACCATACAAAACATGTCCCTCAAGCAAGCTTGCAAAGGATAATAAATTATCACCAAAGTATTATGGCCCTTATAAGGTGTTGCAAAAGATTGGTACTCATGGCATACAAATTGGAGTTGCCTCAGATCTCACCTAGAAAGTACACCCAGTTTTCAATGTTTTATGCTTAAAAAAGGTTATAGGTGACATCCCAGCCAAACTATATTGCCGTAACTTGACGAGGAAGGAAAATCATTTTGGAGCCTAAAGCTATCACTCCATATAAGAATTCGCCCACCGAGGAATAGATCCATTTCAGAGTATCTCATTAAATGGAGGAAACCATCTACTGAGACCCACCTCTGGGAAGATGAGTCTTTTATACTGTAAGCATCCAAAGCTACTCAATGTTATCCACATTTTTGCCATTCCAGGATGATATTATGATTATGTCGTGATGATAGAAGATCAAACTCTTCATAAAGGACTTTTCCTCAAAAGGTTACACTTGTCATTTTCAAAATCATATTTTGAAGATAGTACACAAGCTGCATATATACTCTCCTAAGAGAATACTTCATTCCCGCAGGATGCATTCAACTTGATCATGGACTTTCCGTGACCGTGTTAATGTCTAGGGTATGGATATGTTTCTAGTTGAGAAAACAATAGCCTCGATTCTTCTAGAAGGAATCTTCTAGAAGGATGAGTTGGAGTCTCCGAATGGTTGGCAAAGCACCGACTTTCAGATATCTTGGGATTATTCCCCATCCAAGTAACTAATCAATCTCTATTATATAATGAGGATATTAAGCTTATGGAAAAGTTTAACAAGCAAGTAAGAAGAAGAATAGCAAACAAAGAATCAAGAGATTGATTAGAGAACTAGTAAGATTGTATGGGAGGATTGAAGCTACAAAGAATCCAGAGACGCTAGCAATCATATGTGGAATGAAACTCTTCTATGCATGAGCAAGTGTGTGTGTCGTGAGCTAAGAGTCATCGAAAGGAGATCTACAAAATCAAGGATCAGGGTTGTATTATTTTCTTTCACTTAATATAATACATGAGTATGTCCCTTTCCTATAATGATGATGTCATCTTATTACATGATTCCCTTGATCACATGTATAGACTCAGGTATTGAATATATTAATGCCTTTGTTGTGATCATTTGAAGTTAAGTTGTGATTGGAACGACACAAGAGCATTAGAGCAGAGCTGAGGAACAGAGATTAAAGGAGAGCGCTCATAAGGTATGTCCACTATCCATTTCTCTAGTTCATTTGATATCTAGATCTAGGAAAGAGTAGTATTCTGTTACTTTTTGTTATTCCGATCCGTGTGGATCTTGGGAGATTGGTCCGTGTCCCCACTCACCTAACACTTTATCCATAAACCTCTCAAGCATTGAGGACAACACTTGTCTCAAGGAGGGGCATGTTAAGCCCAATATTGGCTCATTACCTCTTAATTGGGGCATATTACATTAGTAATGTTATTTTATTTATGTTGGCTTTATTCCATTAGTTGTAATTATACCTCTAGTCTCCCATATATACCAAGGAGACATTTCATTTGTAATCATCTTGTACTTAAACATTTATGTGGGCATAAGGAGGTTGTCCCCTCAAGAGGCTTATTATCTAAAAATTCTCTCTTCTGCTACATTGAGTACTTTCTCCGAGGTTTTTCTATGCTATATTGATATTTGGTTCTTAAATACCATATAGATTTATGTGGACCCATGACAATTGCTTACTTGAGGGATACCCATACTATGTGATCTTCATTGATAACCACTCTCAGAAGACTTGGATTACTTCTCTATTGAAGCATCTGTTGATTAGACTCTCATGATTCTGTGAGTACAAAGCACATGTCGAAAACGTGACCATAAAGAAGATTGAAGTGTTGAGATCAGATAATGGAGGAGAAATACACCTCTAAGGATTTTAGTGATTTTTGCATTGAGGTAGGGATCAAGAGGAAGAACATATCTATTCCCATGCTATAACCCACAACAAAGTGGGGTCATGGAGAGGAAGAATATATATCTATTGTTGAGGAAGTCAAGGCAATGATTCATGATCACCATTTACTCCGTTTTGTATGTAAGAACCCATGACTACAGTGTATGTTCGTATTAGAAGTCCTCGTAAGACTTAAGGAACATGACTCCCGAGGAGGCCTTTACCAGAGTGAATCCCGGTATTGGACACTTCGTGGATATTTGGGTGTGCGTGATACATCTATACACCCAAAGAGAAAAGGACTGCCAGACCCTTCAGTAAGAAAGGTAAATTTGTGGGGTACAATGATCTTCAAACGCATACTGAATCTACATCCCTTGTCGAGCATTGCATTGAGGTGAGAAGATACAGCTACCTTTGAGGAGGAGGTAGTTTTCATGAGATCTAGAGGATCTCATTGATATTGATAGTGAGAAACAAGAAGAAATGGTTCCTTCTCCCCCACCCTCCACCAGAGGGAAACAATTGAGCCTATTGATCCCATTGATCATGTACCTCCATTTGATGTTCTCAGAGATATTGTAGTAGGTCATAAGAGACCTACATGGGCTCATCAAACTCAGAGGAGGAAGAAGGACATAGCGTACTCCTCGTGGTACCTTCCGAGATAGCAAGAGACCTCAGAGATATATGTGCTATGCCAGCCAACCATGAGCCACATCATTGATTCCGAGCCTTCATGTTATGAGGAGGCATCTAGTCAACCAAGATGGAGAGATACAAGGATGGAGGAGTATCACCATCGCGAAGGATGATGTGGATATTGTTCGAATCGGCGCGAAGTCCTAGAGTATTTCCAAAATGGATCTATAAGATCAAACATATATCCGATTTAAAGCATTGAGAAGAACAAAGCAAGATTTGTTGCTAGAGGATTCTCTCTGGTAGAGGGAATATATTATGAGAAAACATTTTCATTTGTTCTATTAATTCTATCCAGACGATTATTTTCCTCGCAAGATCCATGGGTTGGAAACTACATCGATGGATTTGAAGACGTACCTTTTCAATGGAGAGATTGAGGAAGATATATACATCGAAATAAATCCAGGGATGGTTTCACTATACATGAGAAGAAGTCTCATGTGTGTAGGTTGAAGAAGGTCTTGTATGGACTCAAGTAGGCACCCCAATCTTGGTATGCAAGGATTGATGGACACCGATTCGCTTGGGATTTAGAAAGCAAGTTGTTGATCCTAAACCTGCATTTCATAAGATCAAGAATCTGTGAGGGCCCTCACCATGGTCCCCTAATGCTGATGATTTATTCCTCACAGTTACATAGAGCTTTATTATTGAATTCAAGTATGCATTGGCCTCCTGTTTGAGAGGTATGAAGGACCTTGGTATGATGTAATCTACTTTTGGGACTAGAGGTGTGGCAAAGAACTAATGAGACCTTCTCCGGCCGTAAGCTACAGTTGAGATACTGAAAAAGTTTGGGATGCTAAACCGTAAACCCATGGTTATAATTAATGGTGATTTAATCAAGAAACTAAGCAAGTGTCTTCTCCGATTCGGTTTAGATTGATCTCAATTCTGCATGCATTAACCGATTGGATCATTGATGTGTCTGGCTAACACTAGACCAGATATTTGATATGCAAAGGAGCAACTGTGCTTAGCCAATTTATGAGCTAACCGAGACAAACAAAATGGATTGTTGTGAAGTATGTGTTGAGATCTTCACGAGGCACAATTGGACATGGCATGATATATACTCTAGCATTGACACCCAGATCAGTGTGACATTACACCAACTCCTCGACAAGGTGATGGCAGAGGATTGTGAAGATCACTGGATCCGCTGCTTGACTTTTGCATCTTTTACCATGGTTTCGTGCAGCAGGAAAACTTTGCGTCTCCTAGCATTGCAGAAGCAGCATACACGTACTGAGTGCAAGTTAGTTCAAGGAAGGTATTGCGCAAGATCCCTACAGCATTTTACTTGGACATGTGCTAGATTCCACCGCTATTCATTGTGATAATTCGTGAGTTGTGTGGAAGCTCTCAAAGAATCCAAATTCTTTCATGACAAATCAAAACACATTGAGACTGGCACCCATTATATCCGACATGGTGCGCAGGAAGGAAGGCATTGGTGCAATAATCTTCCTATAGGATGAGTAGGTCGCTGGATGTTCTTACCAAACCCTTACCGTGACCTAAGTTCGAAAAGTATCATGGATAGACTTGGCGTGGCGTAGAATGCCTCCCTCGCTAAAAGGGAGTGTCGATGTTTGCATCTTCCCACATTCTCTAGATCATATTCCTTTGGGACTCATGAATTGATCTGTGGATGACAATGAGATCCGAAGGGATAAGTGGGTTTGGATTATAGCCTAACATCCCATGTGGAGAGCATTATGAGGACAAGGTCAAGGGAGTTGACCCTGACATCACACACTATGGGAGTTGACCCTAGTGTTTCCCAGAGGTGTAGCCTCTGTGAAGTCCACATGGGAGTGCCATGTCTGACAAACATTCTATGGATCCTACTCTTCTATGAATTGAGTTGAGTTGATCCTGTGAGGACACTTATTCAAGAAATGGATAAGTGGGGACACTTATTTGAGAAGGGATATGTGCATTTGCGCTTATATCCCAACGTCCCATGTATATAGAGCACATGAGGACATGTCAAGGGAGTTGAATTTTGACGTCACACACTATGGGGATTGGACCCTAGTGTTTCTAGAGGGTGTAGTTCTAGAAGTCCACATGGGAGTGCCATGCATGAAAACCTTTGCTACTATGGTGGTTGTGTACCACAATCACCACCAGTGGTACAAAACCACCATAGTAGTTGTGTACTACTATGGAAAGATAATTCCCTAGCTTGGTGAGGAAGTGTTGATAAGCTTTAGCATCAAGGAATCCTCCTAGATTGGGCCATGCACTTAAGGAGATTGATACATTTATCATAAAAGGTGACTCCCAGGATAAATGGGCCCGTAGTCCAGTCCCTTCCCTGATCATGACAAGGAATAATAACATGGACTCAAAGTGCTTGAGGTGTTTTCCACGTATCAGTTAGCATCAAGCCAACATTCACTCCTAGGGACAAAATTCCCCTATGGTGAACAACCTGGTTGAGAATGTCTCCTCCCTCGCTGAGGGGAGTGTTGATGTTTGCAAGATCGACTCCAAGGCCTTCCAGATATATATATATATATCTATATATATATATATCTATATATATATATATATATATATATATATATATATATATATATGACATGATATTTTTAATACAAACTATAAATATACTTATTAAATAAGTAGTTACTTATTATACAAGGGACGATCCTTTCATGGATGGTCACTATATGTTCTATATATATATAAATCTCATCAATTGTAATAATAAATCAATCTATTATAATCATTTTTATCTTAGCATTTTCTACTGTACTCATGGTTCTCTGCATGGTTATTCTCTTGTGATCTCATTACTGCTATTGTCTGTATTTATGCTTCAGCCATGTAAATTCAAAGAAAACCTAATGTAATTGAACAACATTAAACTCCAACAATAAATTTACTATAATTTCTTTTAAACAGTGTCATTGTGATAATAAATTTATCTGTAGTTACTTTTAAATTGTGTCGTCGTGATAATGTATGTAGTTACTTTTAAATGGTGTCATTGTGATAATGTATGTAGTTACTTTTAAATGGTGTCATCATGATAATGGTCGGTAGTCATTTCCAAGTTATTATCGTTAATGTCCAACTCTTATAAGGGAAAAAATTAACTTTCATAAAGTGGCATATTGTAGTTAGTAAATAAATTATCATCTCGCATGTACAACCCTCTCTTAGGAATTGAGATGGATTTTGCTTTTCCAAATCACCATGAACTTTTGCAACTAGGACTATGTAGCTTACCGTTATATGTTTCTTAATATAATAGAGCCTAGATCAGAGAAACAAGTGAATGTGATAGAGCCTAGATTAGAGAAACAAGTAGAGTTTTAGTTTCTAAAGTAAGAAATAAGTGAATGTCATTGAATTGATATTTGGATATTTCAGTATTTTTGCATCAATGATATTTAGTGTTTTAACAGTCTCAATGTCTGATCGTGTCAAACTCCATAAATTTGGAACAACACTGAAAGGGTAATTCCGAGAAGGTCTCTACATATTTATGTCGAATACATGTATATAGGGATAGTTTTGGCCCAAAATCTATTAACCAGGAAAAACTTATCATCCAAACCACCTTGTATCTATACACCTCCAACTATCAAACATTTTGTGCTCCACCAATTCCACCTATATACATTTCCTACATCTTCCTCATCCCAACCTCATCCCACAGATCTCTAAGTGTTTTGTTCTATCCAATCTGATTGAATTTTAGTAAAAGACACCTCTAGAATTATGAAAGGTGAGAGGACAAGCATTTGGAATCCATTGGAGAAGAATCGTCTCAAACATTAACATAGATTATGTTTTTTGGGGGGGGGAAATATACATAGTTACACCAAAATCGTCGACAGCTCATTCAATTGCCTCATTCCCTCACTCGTAACCCAATTTTCATATGTGTCGGATTCATCCCCAAATCGTCTGGATGTTTCCAGTGCTATGGATGCCATGAGAACCTCCATGTTTCACTTCCTCACCCAATATTAGGGTTGGGTAAGGAATAGTTTTGTCTGCATATCAATTCATTGAGTCTAAGTCCCACCCTTCCCATTGTAAATGGGGCAGTCTCATTGTAGAAATTCGAGCATTTTCATTCTAGATACCTAGATCCATAGTATGCTTTACGTGGTCACCTTACTAAAAAAGCAGAAGTTTATAGCTTTGGAGTAGTTGCTCTCTATCTCAAATATCAACTTCTAGATAAGCCAAACCTGCACACTTAATGTCTATGGAGGCATGGTTGACAAGCAATCCCTTATCTTAATCCACAATGTCATTGCAGCCAACAACTGACTGAATTTCAGTTCAAGCACAAACAACAACAAAGAAATATGCACAGATTGAAATCTTAACAATCATGGATCCATCCTAAGCATAGAAAACAAAACTAAGGGCAATGTCGAGATAATTTTTATACAAAATGTGTAAATGGCAGTTATTTCAAAACGTATAACTTTGGTACATAACACAATTGATTTTTAGACTTAAGTTGTAGGACATACGCTTGCAAAATGCACTTTCAATCTGTGAAATATGGTAGTACAAAATATACACAACATTATAAGATGGTTTTATGTTTAAACTTTCCAGATATTGAATGTAAGAAGAAATACAAGAAATGTGTGAGTGTGTAGTTTTGCCAAGGAAATTGTTGTCAACAGTGTGAGGTATAAGACCATCTGGAAAATTTGTGGCTGCAAATTGGTCAAAATAATCATGTTGATTAAAAGCCTCTATTGAAGATAGATTTCATCTAGCATATAGCCAGATAGGTATAAGACCATCTGGAAAATTTGTGGCTGCAAATTGGTCAAAATAATCATGTTGATTAAAAGCCTCTATTGAAGATAGATTTCATCTAGCATATAGCCAGCAAGATATGAGAATGAGCTCTTCGCATCCAAGTGTAAGGAAGAACATACATATTACATATGTTATATGTATTACATATGTAATATGTATTACATATGTTATATGTATTGCATATAACATATGTTATATGTAATACTAGCAAAATATGTGAATGAGCTCTTCATATCTGTTAGGGTCCTAACCCACACATAGGTAGAACAATATATTCGGATGTAATAAAGGTCAATATTAATAAGGCCTTTCAATAAAATAGAATAAGGCAGATGTAATGAGACCTAACAGAAGCTTTCGCTTCTAGGAGGATCTTCCTCTAGATGCTTCTTTTTAGTATAAATAGGAGTTGAGGGTATGCGAACCCTAGCTTGGATAATATTGTAATAGAGATCTGCTCAACTGGAGGTTGCCCCCTCGAAGAGGCCCGTGAAAATTGCTTTCAGATTCAAAGTGTTATTTTTGTTATTATTCTCTTATCATTTAAGTGTTATCGTGGTGAATGTTCTAGTTATATTGTTGTTATTCTGCCATTACTAGCATTTTATTTATGTTCTGCATACATTGTATATCTGGTAAATTACAAGTGGTATCATAGCACTTTCCTCGGCAGAAGTGTGGGTTAATTTTTTTTTCAAGGTAGAGACGTATTCTTGCATCTTTAAGCCACAGAGATCTATCGTTACGCGCATAAACGTACGGTTGATGGATTCATACACACAAGAAATACAAGTGGTACTTAAGCACACATCTTTTGGCCACCCTTGTAACCCCTGTTGGTGCTCCTTCAAGTGGTAGCGCATCAGACAACAAATGTGTACGGATCGACCTAGATTACCTAAAGCCCTCTTTAGATAAACCGATCGGTCGCCTGACTTCTATAGTGTCACCAAGAATAGCACTCGAGAAGATACTCTCTAGTACCTGGGTAGTCAGGTAGTATGGCTAAGGGTACAGTATATCCTCCTTAGTTAGTGCCCTGAGATATTGGGTCGAGTACTACTGTTGGACCCCGTACGTATATCAGAGAGCTATAGCACAGGGCAAACCCTTGTCTGTACAAACCTTGAATACCTAACCCTTGGGGACAGAAACATAAACAAATTAAAACAGATAAGATCTATTGTTGCACAACTGTGTTCGGGTTGCTAAGTAAATACACATTTCTTTCTGGTTAAGCATTTGGGCATTTCCTCTTTGCAGCATTCTTCATACCGGAGTATAATTCTGTAGGTGTAAAAGAAAAAAAAGTCTGGAAATTTTTTCACCATTATTTGAGACCTATTCCATTGGATTCATCTCTTCACCCTTATCACATTCATCCATATCATTTTTCGGAAAAATCTTTGACCCCACCTGCCCCTTTTTAGTTCCCCCATCCTCATGCCCCATACCCGTAGCCAGGACTTGGAAGCTCGCTTCAACACCTTGCAATCTGGTCTCATCGAGGCCCAACAAGAAGTGAAACAACTCAGTGCCAATGTTGTCGCAATCAATACAACCATGCATTCCTCAATGGAGGAAATCAAACAAGACATCACCACCCAGCTTGAATCAGTCTTTTCGGCACTCTACACCAAACTGCATATCCCTACAAATAACCCTTCCTCTTCCTCACCTCCACATACTGAAGGTGACCA
>SNQJ01S0090893.1:22067-32858 GCA_010110895.2 Picea sitchensis | reverse complement strand
AGTGGGTCTAAGGAATTTCCATGAAACTTTAAGTGTATTATTTTGAATTTGACCTACCTCATGCAATTCAAGAGGAACTATACTTAAATAATATATCCAAATTTTGAAGGGGAATTTATCTTGTTGTACTGTGGAAGGTAGTATATAGCAATGAGTTAGCATTGACTTTCATATTAGTTTTGTGTTAACTTGAAAAATTTATATCAATTTAAATGTTCAACATAACAATTAAAAAAAAATATTTTTTTTTAAATAAAAATAGTATTTTTTTAACTTTTCATTGGTCAATAACTTGATAGTGTTATTGCAGCCTTTACGTATTTCGAAACCTTAAATTAATGAGAAAAAACAAGACTACAAAAAAACTAATATAATGTAATGCAATATAATGTAATATTGTATTAAAATATATGTTAAAATCTAATATTGTATTGTTTTTTCAAATGAGATAAAAATTTAAATTTTAAATGTCAACTTTTTTACACTTGTTAAAATTTCAATAATTTTACATTTCTTAATATTTTTTTAATTTTTTAATTTCAATAATTTTTCATTTATTAATATTTTTTTAATATTTCAATTTCAATAATTTTACATTTATTAACATTTTTTAATCTTTTAGTATAATTTTATAGAAATTTGTATGTAGTAATTTTTAAACTTTGAAGTCATATTTTAAAATATAAGAAACATTGAAATGTTTTTACTTTTTTAATTATTATAAAGATTATGGGAAGTACAGATCTGCATTCTTTTCGAATGATTAAAGAAATGTCTAAATATTATTTATATAAGCTACACTAACAAATAAAGTTTTCAGAAGAAGTACATACAACATACTGCCCTTATTTAGGAAAGATTTAATAATGTTGTATATGCCTTATCTAAAACGGTTTCAAAATTGCTAAGCATAAGCTCTCTAGAAAGTATAATTCCACGTGGTATAAAGATCTTTAAATAATCTTACAAAAACTTAGATAGACGAACAAAGATAACTGCAAAAAGTTTGAGAAGGTTACGTACACATAAAGAAACACCAACATTTACATTGGATTCGAAAGTAAATACATTGGATTACATATAATAATAATAAAGTAAATATAGTACACTTTGGATATGCCAAAGGACAAAAGAAGTTCGACTTATTCACGCAAAGTTCCTCCCATCCAAATGAAAGATATCGATTGATGGATGGCATGGGTGAGGTAGCAGCGAATTGTAAAGAAACGACAAGTTTTCATACATGAAGTGTTAGAACAAAGCAAAAAAGTACGAGATTATATTTTACAATGCCATGTTTGTGTTTTCCAAGGTGAAAATTAAAATGCAATATAAGAGTCATGGGAACACGTTATAAGCCCAAGCAAAATTTGTGGGTATTTTAACTTAAATTGTTGGATGCTTCAACTATAGTGATCTCAATTTATCTTGCATTACTAAAAATTTGCTTTTTTTTTTTTAAAGTGGTTTTGAATTATCACACAATTAGTTTTCGAGTATGTTTAAGAAATGAATGGTTGTGAACCAATCGGCTTTTATTATGGTTGATGGGTTAGATTTTTATTAGTGTAGCAAATGTATTATCTACAATAAGAATTAAGAAATGTGTTGGGTTAATTTGTTGGCGTGGCAGTTATGTTGATGAGGCATGACATGTGGATGATGATCTGATATGACACATCATCCTAAGGCATCAATTGGGATGACGTGGCATGACATGCGGATGATGACTTGACATGACACATCATCCTAAGGCACCAACTGAGATGACATGGTATAACACGTCATCACCCTCTTTTCTCCATCGGTCATCGACAATTAGAGATTTTCTTTGGCCGAACAAAACTTCACCCAAAGTCATCGATCATCGATCCATTAGCCATCGGCGGTCTCCAATGTCATTTGGTCGAATTTCAACACTTCTCCAAACTCATCGATCCCCGACCATCGACGATCAGAGATGTTTCTTGGTTGAACTGATAGCTTTGTCAAATTCTGCCAACCCCTAACCATCGGTCTTCGGCGATCGGAGATTTATGTTGGCGAATTTCAACACTTAGAAATTTCGGTAAAATTCTTCAATGAATCTGGACTGTCGATCTACCTCATTTTCCAAATCATTGAAATGAATCTCAGTCGTCGATCTGCTTACTTTGTCAAACTTTGAAAACATTACGATTTTAAAAAAATTCAAGAACGAATCTAGGTCATTGATCTCAAGATTGAACACGATCTTGGTCGTCAATTCTCTGAACTTTTCCCCTGTTCTACAACAGCCATTAAAATACGAATTTTCCAACCTTCCAAGTCGAATTCGACCCTACAACTCTACAGATTGAATCCATTAAACTTCTCAAACAATCTGAATTATTTAAAACTCGAATCTACCCACGAATTTGGGGATTTTTCTCTCTAATTTTCTACCAAATTCGTACCAACTGAATCTGTAACAGCGAATCTGTCCAATTCACACCCGTTCCGGCCCATATCAGTATGTTGTTTCAACCAAAAGCTATGATACTAATATGTAACGTACCTAGGCACCCACAGGTCAGGCACACTACCTCCAAAACTCACTTCTAAACTGATTTTGAATTATGATAGAAATTAATTAATAAAGAAGCACGAAAGAAACATGATAACAACACATGCAATGATAAAGATTCATGTTGTAGTATAAAAGAATCTTTAAACATGTCATGCATAGCAATAACCAGCAAGCATGAATATTATAAAATACACATCTCAGAGATATTAATTAATACACAGCAGAAATAAATATACAACATAAAAATACATGATAGAGAGCACTTATCTTTAACAAAATGGTTCACCAACTGGCTGCAGACCAAGGACGTTCCACCCAACTGTACATATTGTTGTTCCAAGTCTCAATAACAATGTCACCCCAAGCCAGGGCTATGAATCCACAATGACGGTTACAGGGTGTCACTCAGCTTCCCAAACCATTCAGCACTCAACCTCTCACAAGTTTCCCAGCACACAACAATCCAAAGTACATCAGATCTCTTCTCTCCAGCCTGCACAACCCAAGAGAATGGACCCCCTTCTCTACCATGCAGTCCCTCGGGTTGTCCACCTCCTTTCAGGGCTCTAGTGCATCTGATCAAGAATCTCTATGATGGGACTCTCAGGACTCATAGCTGTGAATAAAATTTAGTACATGCCAATGCATCTTAAGCATGCAATCATTAATTCATGGTTGGAATACACCAACCGTCACTAGCCAGCCAACAATGGCTTCTCTCCCAACAATTTGTTTTTCCTTTCCCAACCAAGACCAAGGATGAATGAGCAAGAATGAAGGAAAGTGTGAAAGTGTGTATGGAGAAGAACCCCCAAACAACCCACAAGATGGGTTTATATATTTACTTGGGAATCAGGAACCACATGGCCTTCCCCCAAGAAGCTCATGTAAGCACTTCTCTCAATTAAAACAATTATGGGTAAATAAAATATGATAAAATGGCATAGCCCCTTAAGCCCCCTCTCTCATGGAATCATAGCCCCCTATAACTCTTGTCCTTATTCCTCTAGCAGCCAGTGATGTATTTTATTATTAATAATGATCATAACATTTCATTTCCTAGGCACATTGGCCTATTTAATTGTTTGGGCACTCTGTCATTTCATCAAATAAACAAAATACATTATTTAATATGGGGAATCAAAACCGGGGTATTACTAATGTTAATATGAATTACATGAGTTTCTCTAGTATACAGTGGATCAACATGGAGCATATGCAGAAGTGCATTGAGTAAGAAGTATTCAGTGAATGAGTGCTTTGGCTCACTATATTTGGAGCAAGAAGGGATGTTGGTAAAGAATCCAGTAGATGCTTCTTACATCATTTGCTCAGAGTGGTAAGATAAGTACTTGGTTTATGTAATTGTATTTGGAGTAGGAGGGATGTCGGGAATGAAACAGGTTGATGTTTCATAACATCGTGTGCTTGGGCATACAATTGAAATTAAGAAGTTGGATTTTATCACATGTAAATTGGCATATGGTTGTAAAACCTATTTAGGCATGCATATCCCTAGTTTGATGGTTCACCAGTATGAAGTCTAGACATAGACATACGTGATGGAGGGCATGTTGTATTCCTGGAAAATCATTTAATAAAATTTAAGGGGATTAGGTGTTTATCCAAAGTCAAGTTTAAAGGGGGAATGTTGGGTTAATCCATACACAATCATAGAGTTGTTAAGATAACCTTGATTATGTCATTTTCGGGCTTACCTTTGGTGGTTTACAGGCTCATGATATTGGGTAACCCATGTCATTTTCTCATGGTATTTGATATAAGTCTTTGCATGGCTATCTCCATGCCATGCATGTATTTGCATGACTATCTCCACACCATGCATGTCCATGCATGTCTTTGCATGGTTATTCTAAGGTCATGCATGTCTTTGCATTGTAATCTAATTGTGGTAAAGGAATTAGGTCTTAATTGATGAAGCCTATTTAATGGCTCGAGATACTTCATTGTAAGACGTCTCAAGTGGTCGGTGTTGGTCTGGCTTGCCCAATTTGGCCAAGGTTAATAGATATATATTAGGTCTTGTTTTTCATGGTTAAGGGTTTCCAGGGTAAATATCTATGTACTTGTGTATACCATTGATTGTTCTTTTTTCTTGAGAATATATATGCATTGTTTCACTTTCTAGGTTTAATAAAACTTAACAAAATGCTCCATACTTTTTACATATAGTGGAAATAGACTGCAAATCCACAACTCTGGCGGATGGATTATTAATAGATTCTAGGAAAACCATTGCAATATTATTTATGGATTCTACAATTGTAGTATGTCTATTTATTGTAACACGATTCTTAAACGCACACTCAAGCGTTTGCACGTTGTACACATCTACAAATTGTGTCCTTATTCCAAACCTTTGTGCATTAACATTAAAAAAATCTCAAGTAATACCATAGCAATGAAACAGTGCCAAAATAAAATAAAAAGTGCATACTTGATTTAAAACTCTCAAGTAATGCCATAGCAATGAAACAGTGCCAAAATAAAATCAAAAATGCATACTTGATTTAAAACTCTCAAGTAATACCATAGCAATGAAACAGTGACAAAATAAAATAAAAAATGTATACTTGATATAAAATGAAGAAACAACAAACAATCAATAGAATTTGAACAAAGTTTCATGAGACATTGTTTCTTTTGTCAATAAAGATTGTCTTCCATTTGTCCAATCTCCATTTGTTGCTAAAACTTGGAACATCCAAACAAAAAATGAAGGAACAACACTCACTAATGCATGAATAAAGTAACAATTAGAGCATAGACTCATAAGAGAAAGATCAAACAATTATGATTGTTGGGATTGAAACATTTTTTTCTCTGCATCTATTTCACTTTGATTGCACATGGACTATCAATAGGTCCTCAATTAATTGAAAAATGCCGCAATTTTAGCATTAAATGTTTGAAAGTCTCTCACGCATAGTTCATGTTCATTCAAACTCAGAATGGCCTCCTCGGCATGTGTGTTGTACCCTAGAGGCATCTACTGTAATCCTATTCAATCACAGGATTCAGACAGACATGGGTCACATGGACTGCCCCTTTTTCCTACCCTAGAAGCTTGAGATTCTCCTCAGCTCTTTCCATTGATCGCAGGAATAGTGAGGGTAAGCTACTAGAAATGAGTAGAATTTTGGCACTGCCACCAGAATCCGCTTTGCAAGCAATGATTGATATGAAATCTTCAGAGCCATTGATGCCACTATGCAACATGGATAGCTCACTGCAAAACCCCAAGGTTGAGGCCGAAAGAGCATTGATCCTCTACTTGTCTGTCTACCTAGAAGCATATTGAAATTTGAGGTAGACAAAGAGGATAAAAACAAGAAGAGAAAGCAGTTCGAGGTGCTTGTTGCATAGCTCACTCCAAAACCCCAAGGTTGAGGCCAAAAGAGCATTGATCCTCTACTTTTCTGTCTACCTAGAAGCATCCTGAAATTTGAAGTAGACAAAGAGGAGAAAAACAAGAAGAGAAAGCAGTTTGAGGTGCTCATTGCATAGCTCACTACAAAACCCCAAGGTTGAGGCCAAAAGAGTATTGATCCTCTACTTGTATGTCTACCTAGAAGCATCCTGAGATTTGAGGTAGACAAAGAGGAGAAAAACAAGAAGAGAAAGCACTTTGAAGTGCCTAATGTGTTGGACGATAGGCAAATTACAATATTTATTAAAAATTTGCAAATTTCCTTTGATATAAAACACATGTTTCATTGTTTGGTTGACATTTACTTATCATGTATCCCTAGTTTGTACAAGTGGCTAATGGAATATATTAGTTAGAAATAATATTTAATAAATATTTTTAATTTCTAAATATAGTTTTGAAATTACAATACTTTGTCAAATTTATACTCGACCAGAAAAATAAACCATAAGCAGTGTTGCAAAACCATTTTCGGCTTGCATATTTTGTCTCTCTAGCTTCAAGAGCTATTATTATTTAGTAAAAAAGAGATAACAACATGCATGGTTAAAACTAACACTAGTACAAAATAAAACTTAGACGGAAACCACACAAGTGAGACGAAGCTCACAAAACTTGAATTATTGAGAGAAAGCAATTACATTTATAATCAAATAGAATATTAGATCACACTCATATTAATGTGGATCTCAAACCACCCACAAACGCAATATGTGTGCTTATGAAATAAACTCAAAACTACATTCTAATTTTACAATGAATTCTAGAAGTTTCTTCATTATTCTAACATCCCCCTTTAATGGAGAAACAGATTTTCTACAACACCTAACTTGCTTCTAAAAATTTCAAACTTGAGTTTACTAAAAGGTTTGGTAAATATATCAACCACATTATCATTGGTATTACAAAATATCAAACCAATTTTGTGTGATTCAATCTTCTCTCTCATAAAGTGATGTTGTAGCTCGATGTGTTTTGATATTGCATGATATATTGGATTGTGTGACAATTTGATAGAACTTTGATTGTCATAGTTGATGCATGTTGGACTATTTTTCTCCTCTTCGACATCTACAAGAATTCTCTGCAACCAAACAGCTTCACAGGTGGCACCGGTCAAGGCTTTATACTCAGATTTTGTTGACGACAAAGAAACAATAGGTTGCTTCTTGCTACTCCACGATACAACCCCCGATCCTATATGAAATGCATAGCATGAGGTAGATATTCTATCATCAGGATTTCCTGCCCAATCTGAATCAGAAAAACATGTTAGATCAACATCAAATTCATCAGTATACATAATACCAAAATTTATTGTTCCTTTCAAGTATCAGAGTACTTTCTTTGTAGCTTTCCAATAACTCTCAGAAGGCTTAGTCATGAACTGATTAAGGATGCTAACTGAGTATGCAATGTATGGTCTCGTAGTGGTGAGGTAGTTCAGACTTCCCACCAACTGACGATATAAAGTACCATCTGCCTCTTTAGTTCCATCTTCATTGTATAACTTTACATTATGTTCTAAGGGAGTTGACATAGCTTTACATTCACTTATATTGAACTTTCTAAGAATTTCTTTTGTATATTTACTTTGAGTGATCAATGTTTTACCAAGCTCTCTCCAAACCTCAATTCCTAAACAATAATGCAATTCGCCAAGATCTTTCATTTCAAATTCTTGAGACAACTAAATTTTAATCTCTTCAACTAACTTGCATGCACTACCTGTAATAATGAGATCATCCACATATAAAGATATTAAAGCAACATTTCCTTCTTCATATTTCTTAACATACAGGTTAGGATCATTTTTGCTTTTCACAAACCCATTCTGATAAAAGAAGGTACTTATCTTTACATACCATGATTTCGGTGCCTATTTCAAACCATACAAGGTTTTCCTTAACCTACAGACTAGATGCTCTTGTCCCTGCTTGACAAACCCTTTAGGTTGAACCAAATAAACCTCTTCTTTTAAATCACCATTCAGAAAAGCATATTTGACATCTAACTGATGTATTTTCCAATTATGTTTTGTAGCTAAGGAAATTAGTACTCTAATTGTATTCAGTTTATCTACTGGTGCAAAATTATCTTCGTAATCAATTCCCTCCTTTGTGAATATCCTTTTGCAACTAATATTGCCTTATATTTATCAATTCTACCATCTGCTTTAAATTTATATTTATACAACCATTTGCTTCCAATAGGGACTTTGTTTTCAGGCAGTTCAACTAATTCCCATGTTTGATTTTTCATAAGGGAGTCATATTCATCATTCATAGCATTTCTCCACTCTTCATGTTATTTAGCTTGATCATAGTTTACATGTTCTACAACATTCATTACATGAGACATAAATGCATAATCTTTATACCTTATAGGTGGTTGAGTTTGTCATGATAACCTCCTTGGTCCTTGACTGCTTTCATTTCGTCTCCTGCTCTGTGGTGACTCTTCTCCACTTGTTGTATCATGACTGCTTGAAGTGTCCATATTGCTTTCATTTCGTTCTCGAACCTGAACCTGTTCTTGTTCTTGTTTAACCATTGCATCTATTTTGACATGTTCATCACTATCATTATGCCAAGCATTTGCATCATTCATTGTACCAACTCTATGTGCATTCTCATGAAACATTACATCTCTACTTGCAAACAATTTATGTGAACTGGGATCAAACAATTTGTATGCTCTTTTATCAGTGCAATACCCAATAAAAATACACTTGATTGACTTTGCATCTAGTTTTCTTCTCTCATCCTTTGGAATATGTGCAAAGGAAGTAGATCCAAATACTCTTAAATGACTAACATCGGGTTTATAACCATAAAGAATCTCAAAAAGAGTTTGGAAAACTAATTTCTTAGTTGGACTTCGATTCTTTAAATAAACATCAGTATTAATGGTTTTTGTCCAAAAACCATTAGAAATTTTTTTACCTTGAAGCATATTGCGAGCACACTCCACAAGTGTTATGTTCCTTCTCTTAGCAACACCATTCTACTTACGTGTATGAGGTATTGTAAATTGTTATTGGATCCCATGGAATTTACAATAACTTTTAAATGCTCCTGATGTATATTCACCGCCCTCATCAGATCTAAGAAATTTAATACATTTGTCTGTCTATTTTTCAGTCATAGTTTTGAATTCTTTAAAGTACTCAAAGACATCACTTTTTCTCCTTATGAAATAGACCCATGTATATCTAGATCTATCATCAACAAAAATAAGAAAGTAGGAAGCCCCACCAAGTGACCTAGTTTGCATAGGTTTGCATACATTAGTATGAATTAATTCAAGTATATATGTTTGTCTTTTCTCTGTATGTATGGGAAACTCCTCTCTATGTTGCTTACCAAGTGCACATGTTTCACACGGAAAATGATCATTATTCATAACAAAAAGACCTTCTACCATTGTTTTTCTTTGCAACAACATCAAATCATTGTAATTTAGGTGCCCATACATGTGGTGCCATAACTCTTCTATTGACATTGTTGTGGATGTCAATGCAACATGACGGTTCATTGTCACATCCAAGTTATACAATCCACCAACCCTAATACCTGTGGAAACAATCCTGTAGTGATCCTGGATATCTTTTACAACACACCTCAACTTACCAAATTCCACTGTTAGATTATTATCAGTGATAGTTGAAACAGATATTAAATTCTTTTTAATACTAGGAACATACATCACATTATGAATCTGTCTCAATTGTTCATTAGGTAAGTTCACACTTATTACTCCATAGCCTTGGACTTTATGTCATATTCTATCTCCTAAGTAAATGTGTGTGCCATCAATTTTCTCATAATATTCATCATACCATTCTTTATTACAGGTCATATGAGTTGATGCACCATAATCTATGAACCGTTCATTCTCATCATCATTTTTAGCAGACAATGCAGCTTCAGAAATAAACAACTTAAGATTTTTAAATCCATCATTGACTAAAGTGTCTTTATGCAAAAAATTTCCATTATGTCTTTTATATCTCTGATTTGATTCATGATTCTTTCTTCTATAACAATCTTTAGCAAGATGTCCAAGTTTTCCATAATATTCACATTCAATATTTCTCTTAACATAGGAATCAGGATGTGTCATACCTTTCTTCTTTGCTTGAAATCGGCCTCTGTTCTTGTCCCACAGTTTACCTCGGTATGATCTTTTACCTCTCGCAATCAAAGCAAAATCTGAGCCACTTGAGTCCATATCATAATTCTTCATTCTTTCTTCCTCTTGAAGAAGGATACCATCCAATTCATCAAAAGTAGGGGGCGTTGGTCTAGCTGAGAGTGCTGAAATAAAGACTTTATAATCTTGCACTAAACCCTTCAAAGCAATTGTTACTAAATCACTACTGGAAACCTTTTCACCAATGTCACCCAACTTATCACTTAAATCTTTAATTATGGATACAAAATTATTTATGCTTTCATTGGCTTCCATTTTGATAGAGAATAGTTTAATTTTTAAAAATAAAATCTGGTTTGCATTAGAGGTTTTGTACAAACCTTTGAGAACGTCCCACGTCTCTTTGGAAGTTTTGCAGTCTCTTATATGAGGAATGATGTTGTCCTTTACGGACATACGCAGTAGCACTTTCACTTTCATCTCTCGCCTATCCCAGTCTGGAATCGAGGCAGCTACAGTGGGTTTGGGCTCATCTCCTTTGACAATCGTCCATAGACTATATGCCTCTAAAATGGTGGTGAGCTTAAACTTCCAGTTTACATAATTTTCGCCATCAAGTTTAGTGGACTCATTTAAA
>SNQJ01S0090890.1:19633-32858 GCA_010110895.2 Picea sitchensis | reverse complement strand
ATGGAAGATTTAGAAAACAATGCCCTAAACTCCTCACCCTTCAAACCTAAATACTGGAATAGGTTTGTTGATGATACCTTTTTCATATGGCCCCATGGTTGTGACAAATTAGATGAATTTGTGACTCACCTTAATAAACAATCTGATCACATCAAGTTCACGATGGAAGTTGAAAATAATAATAGTCTTCCTTTCCTAGACGTCAGAGTCACAAAAAGACCTGATGGATCCTTGTCCCATCAAGTTTATAGGAAGAAAACCCACACTGAACAATACCTTCATGCTGATTCCCATCATCAACCCTCCCAAAAACTAGGTGTTCTAAACACCTTGGCCACTAGAGCCTTTAGAATTTCTGATGATGAACACCTAGAGGAAGAGAAAAAAACACCTCCTTAATGTTTTTAAAAATAATGGCTATAAAAAACATCAGGTAATGAAAGATTTTCATAATGCCACCAAAACACCTAGGAATAAAGAACAAACAAATAATGATGTGTCTAAAGTTTACTTACCCTACATACAAGGTACAACAGACAAACTTGTGAGAAATTTTAAAGAAGAAAAACATTGGTGCAACTTTCAAACCCCTAAACACTATTAGGAATTCCCTTAGGTCAGTCAAAGACTTTGTTGATCCCATTCAACATAAAGGTGTCTATATGATCCCATCTTCATGTGGTAAACAATACATAGGAGAAACAAGTCACTCCTTTAGAATTAGGATTCAAGAACACGCCGCTGACATCAAACATAATCGCACTCGTCCCTCAGCTCTTGCAGAACACTCAGATAAAACCAAACATCACATCTGTATTGAAGAAACCAAAATACTTGGCAAGATAGATCACTATCACAATAGGAAATTTAGAGAAGCAATCGAAATTGAAAAACAACCTAATAATCTAAACATAGATGATGGATGGAAAATTAGTCAAAATTGGATCCCTACCCTAGCCAATATGAATAATTCTAAATATTAGTTTATAAACATTGGCCAGTCGGCTCTTTTTAAAATAAAATTAAAAAAATTAATAAACAAACAAGTAATTAATTATTAACAAATAATTAATTAATTAAACAAACAATTATAATCTTTAAAAATTTATAATTATTGATTTCATTTCAATAAGTCGGCTCCTTACAATAACTTTTCAGGTATTTATATACATGTTATATTATTTTTTCCTTCATTTTTCACAAACGCTTTCCTGATGATGGACCACACTAGTTTGGTCTGAAACGTCGAAAAACATAAAACCTATGCGATGGATCCGAAAGAACTCTCTGAACAAAACAATGATCGCAAAAGTCTTAGAACATAAATGAATATTTTTCATAACATTTTTTAAAGTTTAACAATTCATTAACTGTAGTGTATCTAGAGAACTAGTGGGGGGGTCTCGAAGGGCCCATAGAAATAATAGTGGAGGCCATTCAATGTAAGGTGGACTAGGTCCACTTTACTCTTAAATAAGTCCCACTATGACAGTTAGATATAATAAATGTAAGAGGACTTACTAGAAGGTTCTACTTCTAGAAGGTTCCTCCTCTAGAATGTTCTTAGGTGGTTGATAGAATTATATAAAAGGGTTCAATCAATGTAATGAACAATTTTTTTCCAATCCCGCACACAAAGCACAATTGAAGGCGATAAGGGTAGACACTTTGATTTTAGGCTTGGATGAAGAGCAAAGTGTCATTAACCATTGATTGCTGAGTGAAGGACTTTTAATTCATTATTATGTCAGTATCTATTGTGTATGTAAAATCATCAAAATAGTTAAATGAACTCAGATGTGATCAATATATATACAAAATTGCAAATGGACACTTTAAAACGTTGGCAGAAAACAATAAATAAATACATGTTTTTCGCGTCGCTGCGAACAACAATTCACTTTGTGACAATCAATGATAAAACAATATTGACCAGCTGGTATAGTGCATTTTGTTTTCTTTATGAATTTGTTCGCATTTGTATTCAATCTTGTATTTTACATTATACATTGCTCTCACAAGTTTGAATTGAAATTGAGTACCTAAGTTTGGGGACTTTGCAGAGACCTTTACGGTAAAAGCATCCATTCCATTACCCTTGTTGATTATCTTCAAGAGGAATCCACAAGCATTTTTATAAAAACATGTTTGTGTGGAAACGGTTTGAGCAGATCTTCATTAGCCATTTTCGCTGACATATGTTGTTACATATATTTGCATGGTACATTACATGTATTACATGTTGTTACACATGTATTTTATATGTTGTTACTCATGTATTTGTAACATGTTGTTACTACACCTATTTGTAAACCATTTTGCATCATGATATGCTTACCTAAATTACTCCTTGACAATACATTGAATGGTTCGTATTTGGCTTCATCTTTTAAGTTTGTTGCATCTCTTCATGACTTCGTTACCGCCTATATTTCACGAGGGGTAGCATACATCTCTTTAGTTTTTGGGTTTCCTTGTCGATAAAAATTTATCCAGTCCCCTTTCCATGACTACATTGCACTTCCATAAAAGGCGGTACTATTGGATCTTTTAGGTTATTGTCCACCACTCTTTTATCCAGGAACTCCGCGTTGGATGACGTGAGATTCCTTAAGGCCCTTTTTTCAACAAGTCTTTCCCCATCGGCCTCAACACCTTATCTAGGATATAGACTAGAGTCCATTTTGAGTACTTGGAGGCTTGCATGCCTTAATGGAAAGTTCTCATTGCGACAATCATGGGAATAAATCAATGTCCCATGATCATTAGATCTGCAAGTGGCTCGACATCATCTCATTCATTCTCGCCTTGATTTGCACCGAATTTACCCTTGGCACTCATTGACATCAATGGTGATTTTCCACATTGGTTCAATGACATTCATCGTGAATGCGGTATTTGTGGCTTATTTTCATGCACCGACGCATCGACATTCATTCACATTAGAATTGTACCATTGGGTTTAGCAGTGGGTGAAGACTATACATTTTTCCATGACTCCTTAGTAGTTATAGTAGCATGACTTTAGCCATATGAGACTACCACAATTCCACTTTCGTATTTCCTCTTTTCCATGATCCATTCGGTGACCGGTTGATTCCTCCATGCCATTCTCGATCAATGATCCGCTGACATGCAGCCAGAGCATAGAAGCGATTCACTTTCCACATGATCTTGCGGTAGTGACATCTTCAATGATCTAGCAGTTGCATCAGCCATATTCCTATTTCATAGTTCATCAACATTTGGGTAAGTGGAGGGTATGTTATTCTAAACTTTAATCATGTAATTCCTTTTTTTTTTTTTTAGAAAAATTTTAAAATTTTTCTAAAGGAAGAAAAGAGTCATTTTTTGTTGCATGAGGATATGAAACAAGTTTAGTTGGGGGGGTACGGGACCTTATTTTATCATTACTCCATTTTTCCACTACCATCGTTCCATTTTGTTTTATACATACTGATTATAGTGTTTCTTTTCCAACGACACTCTGTTTCACTTTGCTTCATAAGCATTGTTACACATATTATTGAATCGCAGAGATATACAAAAAAGGGGGCTTTCTTGCGCAGTGATGTTTTCTTTATGCACATTGATAGCATACATTTCAGGTAGAATATGGGAAATTTTTATCATAACAACGGGCTAACGAAATCTTGAAATGAATGTTGTTAACACAAGAACCAACATTATTTATATTCATGGTTTTCGTTGAGAACCAACCATAAGAAAAATGTTAGTTGTTACTCATGTAAATCCCATCCTGGAAAATTTCATTATCATCACTCAAAGCTGAATTTCAGATGCCAAAATTTCTTGAAGATCCATGCATGGTTGCATGAGGACATTCTATTAAGTTAAGTTGGGGGCATGTTGGGGCTCATAAATGTCCTATTTTCATCCACCCTTCCCTTCACTATTCCCTACATTTCGCCAGCCCATTAACCTTTCATGATATAATTTCCGTAAATATACTTGGGTTTCACCTTATTGTTCTCCACTTTATTCGTTTTGGTATTTAAAAAATGAATTTGTGATTAAATGTTAGAAAGATGCGGCATGTTTTCTTATATATCTCAAATATGTGTGAACTTTGTAATGTGTAGGAATATGTTGGGATTAATTCCGAAGGACTTCTCGAATACTTCTCCACCATTTCAATATTTGAGGAGATAATTCCGGTACATTCCAAGGAGAATGTCAAGTTTTGGTTTGAATATCTTTATCCCGTCTCTATATGAGAGATATGTGTGTGAGTATTTGAAGGGATCATATTTTTTTTAATAATGGGAAATAGGTTGGGAGAAAAGTGGATCTATAATATTGAGATGGTTATCTTATCTTCAGTCTCTGTGCATGGAGGGTGCTCTCCTCATAGAGAATTGGTCGGGAGCATTAGAATTCAATTAGTAGTAATCAAGTAGAGAATTAGAGTGATCATTAATGGTAGTCATTAGAGTTGAAGACAAAGGGATTCTTACCCAGTTCATGGTTTTGGTTTTCATGATTTATTATTCTTTTATGAGATTTTGTTATTGTAATAGAATATTGCTTCATTGACGTGAGCTCACACATGTTGTTGTCTTATTCGAAATCCTTTGCATGTTGTGGCTTTGTTTTTTGCTTCATGCATGGTTCCTGCGACTGCAGATGGCTTCCATTTAAATTTTATCATTCTTAGATTAATTTTATTTATGCAACTAGATTAATTATACGCTAGAGTGAGTAGATTCAAGATTAATGATTCAAATTTAAATTAAATTAATGTTGGATTATTGTTCTATTTCCGATTAAATTAATTTAAGATTGAATGAATCAATTTCCGTCATTAGCTTAAACATTAAGTTAAGATTAGTTATGATTCAATGTGCATATACTGCTTTGCATGTGCTTAAGTGGGTTTACTAACCCCCAGTTGACAAATTAGATAGTTGGGTAAAAACTACTATTACAGGTGAATTTCCATAGTGAAGTGAATGATATGACTCTTATTCCTTTTACGTTTACAAATTGTTGTTTCTTTCTAGATTATTTGTTCCTTTTTGAATGAGAACAATATCATTTCTATCTGATTGTTGTTCGCTACGGTGTTGCATCTCACGGAGTACGGGTATTAATGGGAAGATTTTAGAACCTATGTAGGGCGACAAGAGTAAGCGGTAGGCTTATCTTTGGGTGATGAATAAGGGGTTTTTTAGGAAATCTTTAGAGCCCAACACTTGTAATATCTAGTATGTCCTAGCATAGTGTCTGCGGAGTTGTTTGAATGAAGTAGGTGGTGTAAAATCAACTATAATTGTAATCTTTGATGGATCAACCAACAAACCCTGCTCGCATACCACATGACCTAACAATACCCCAAACGGTGAAAAGAAAATACACTTCTACCAGTTCAGGGAAATCTGACATTACATGCACTTATCCAACATTAATATCAAACATTCAATATGATTTTTCAACAAACTAAAAAGAGTCCAGCCATCAAAATAGGAAGCTCTAAAGTGAAATTCTTTGAGCTTCAACCACCATACATGGAAAGATGGCTAGAATTCTTCAATTCAGAGGAATTACTATATATTGAAAATTTAGGATCCCAAATTACGTGGAAAGGAGACTTTGATAACTGTTGAGTGCTCTTGGAAATCCCAAGAGCGATGGTATCTTGAAAATCCATCACGTAGAATATACCTCACGGCTCCCACATTGTAATGCTGTGGGTGAATGGTGGGGAAAGGATCTTTTGAGATAGGCATAGACAACTTACTTAGGTCCACACATATCTTGATTTATCTTGTATTATTGTCTTGTAATACCATAGGGATGATCCACTCCAAATATTTGACATGTTCTATAATCCTAGATTCAAGCATTCTGTCGAGCTCAACTTTCACTTTATCTTTGTACTTAGGGCTCAATCTATAGGTTCTTTGTTTAACTGACCTTGCATCTAATTTCTAGGGGATCTTCATCTCTCCCATAAGCACTTTAATGCCCTTCATATCAATAAAATTTTTCAGAAACAAGTCCTGATATTCATAAAACAACTTTGTAATCTTGTCAATCGTAGCAACATCCCAATAATCCCCAAAATTTGCAAACTTTGGTGTATGCTCTATTCCAATATTGACCTTTTTTATCTTGATGGGATGACCAATAAATGGTATCTTAGCTCCTGGTCCTTCCACATCTCTATGACCTTCACGTCTCGTGATTTTTTACCTTCACAGGATTTCCATGTATGGCATTGATGTTGTTGTAGCAACTCTGCAATTTATGGAGGTCCATTAAGATCCTCTTCTTGTTCCATAGGAGGCTGGTACTCTTGAATACCATATGTCTCGCGATATAAAATCAGCAGTCTATTGAGGAGGATATCCACTTTCAATAAAGTGGTTGCGAAGTTTTGAATTATGCAGTTCCTAATACATTGGTGACAAGGCACAACTCAAAGCAGAAGACACTAGTTGATAGGGGTCGTGTGTGTTAATGAATATGTGCACCTATTGTTCTCGAGGGATGTCACTCCATGACTCTTCATATCTTCACAAATAGTCCTTTGGGAAGCTTTGACCTATGTACCAAACTTCACAACCGCTAACGTGACCATGACTGTGCTTTCATCAGGTGCGGGCAGTGTGTCCAGTCCCATGAAATGTTGCTTTTATGTGCCCCACCATCTTGCAGATGGCGGCTTTCAAAGAGGCCTTGTCCATAATAGCCCTGCAGCTTTGTTGGTATGATTGCTGAAGTCACGTGAGAAGGTTACAAAGGATTCAGACCATTGAAGGTAGGTAATTTACTTATGGTTGTACCAATCCAGCGAACCTCTACAGTGGGTCGAGCACATATCCTTATGGATACTTCATACATATAGTTCTACCAGTTATCCAGTGCTTATTTGGAATCCCAATGAACATGGCGGCTATCCTTGACAGCTCAGATTCCCGTAAGCTGTAGGGTTGATATAATCCCGATGTCGGCTTGTAGATGTTTGATTACGTTATGCATGATCTTCTTCTCGACGGTTTGCGTGTGTCGTGACCCTCATGTCTGGATCTAAGGGTGCAATGACCTAATACCATATTTTTCAAATGTCATACGTATTTTTTTTAAATTGACAACGATTAACCAATTATCAAGGCCCAATTGATTCCTAGCAATGGGTATGGAAGTTGTCATCAACAATTTCAATTACCTCAAAATGCGCAAATGTTCTTTCGAATTACGATGTCCTCAAGGGGACAGCAGAAATCTTCCAAATGGGATAACATCTTGTTGATTATCCATTGTAATCCTTATAGGGGAATAGATCAGCTTGGTTTTCCCATTAGTGCCCACGTTTTCTTCGTCATGACATTGACCTCGACCTAAGTTGAGGACCACATAGTCTATATCATACTCTCATATCCGAGCATTCAAGTGTAATTCTTTATTTGTCCTTCTCTTCTTGCAATTTGGTGTACTACCTATTGATGAGGGGTCTACTTTCCCTAGCTCATAAATGCGATTAAGTTCTGAATTCTTGTACAACATTTTTTATCCTAAATAAAAGTTAATACAAGTGTAAATTCGATAGACTTGCCTTCTTTCCTCTTTTGGTGGTAGACTAATCAAATGCGTAGGGCATTCCATATTCTCTTATTTCTAGTCGTGTCTTTGATGAATATCCTTGATATCCTTTGAACTCTTTCTTGCCTCCTCAAATATCTATGCTTTTCTTTCTTAGCGAGCGTTGGGGTCTTCTCCATAACTTTCCTTACTCCGGAGCCTTCGCGGAGTCTTTCCTTGAGGCACTCACGCCTTCTCTGTGCCGGTGCCTCCTTGAGTGATAACAACTAATATAGGGTCTATTCCATGAGGTTTAATATATATTGGTTGTACTTGCAGGTTCTGCTGACATCCTCGTCTTTCTTGAAGCTTAACTAGCGATTGGGGGTAGTCCTTTATGACATGCTCGAAGGAGTTGCAACAATTGCAAGTGGTACAAGGGTTCTAATAGTCCCTTGCTAGATGTCTAGGTTGCACATAGTTATAATAGATTATTTGTTTTAGGCCCCATCCCTTAACCTCCCTTCGAGTCCTAGATCTCGAGATCCGTGAGGTTAAGATTTTTTCCCTCTTCTGGGAGAGTTATATTGTGGTGTTTCCTTCTTGTTGTGCTGCCTTGGCTCTTGTATATGTCTCTTGATATTTCATGTATGAAGTCGTAAGCTCTACAATATCTTTCATCATGCCCCTCTTGACTTACAGATGAAATACAAGTTAGGTGGGTGTTTGAACATGCCACCCATGCGTATTAATAGCATTCACCAGGGTGATGTCGTTTTCTGCATACTTCACACCAGGGTGTTGACTTGCTTCAAGGGGCTCATTGCTCCTGATGATAAATATTCATGAAACATGGGATAGTTCTCCTTGTCATGGCCTTATGATTTGCATCGATACACCAAATGTATTCCCTTTTTTATTTTCCTTTGTCATTTTTCATGTCCTCAACATGTAAAGACAAACTAGTTAACTGACTCATGATGCGGCTCATCACGACGGTTGGATTCTCCCATGGGGGGTGATTCAAGCTTCATAGAGATCTCGATGATTTTTTCCTATGAGACAATATTACGATGGAATCATTGGAACTTTGATATATTAGTAAAGAGAGCGATAAATATTCTTTGTTCTTACTTGTCGGATGTGAAATTTAATTGACTGACTAGGGTCTTTAAGATCTCTGATCAGAACTCGAACAAGTTTGGCTACCTTCTTCGATCTCCTTTCATCTTTTGTAATACATTGTGATTCTGACTTATGTTTCTTAAAATCTACAATCAACACATTCTTGATCTCACTTTCGGTTGTTTAGAGGCTGCCTTGAGTCTTGCAATATGACTTCTTGTGCCAACTCAGCCAGGATCCCTCGACATAGTCTTTGATTTGTTCTTTTAACATCTTTGTCGATTGATTTTTAATGTTCCATATGGCCTCACACAAGAACCCGATCTTGGTCAGGATCTTTAGATCCGTCTCCTCTAAAGATAGGGAGCCTCATATCATCTTCCATGGAGTTACCTGAATTTCTATGCAGTGGTATATGTTGAACTACTAGTAATAATGCTTTAAGGACTCTAGTGCTTCTTAATATTCTGATTACTTAGCGTTTATGAAACAATAGGAGGATTTATATTACTTACTTCGATTGAATTGCGTAGTTCTTGATGTTTTATAGCTTTCGTCCGTACGAAGCTCTTGGTGACTTCTTCCTCCATCCTAGTGGGTTCTAAGTGCTCTTAGATGCAGCGGGGTCCACCTCTTTCTCCACAACCCTCTTTCCCCATAGTTTTTCTTAAATAGGGTTCTCAGGGTGAGATCCCGCTGAATACTTTTCCATTGCGTGTATGTCCAGCTTCTATGTTGTTGTCACTTTCTAAATTCACGAACATTAGCCTTTTCAGATCCAGCTGGTCTACTGTATATTCAAGATATGGTTTTCATGCAGAGCATCTTGATTCTTAAATTCATAAAATGAAAAATTTCCCCTGGGTCCTTTGAAAAAGTATCTCTCAGCTTGGCTATATGACTCTACTCTCCCCCTGGGTCCTTTGAAAAAGTATCTCTCAGCTTGGCTATATGACTCTACTCTGTCAAAAGAAAGTTCAATGATATACCCTCCAATGGTACTATCAAACTAGTGATCTACCACTTTGGATACAACATTAGAAACTCTCTTAACCTTCTGGATCAACGTTGATGTCCAAACCAAAGGGGGTCTAGATATGATCTCAAACTGGGTATCAACTAACCTAGCCAACCACTCAAACAACTCTTGATGGATTCCTCCAAAGAATATCTCGTGGATGTCGGTGAAAATGTATATTTGTATCCAATCTTCAGTACTCAGCTTAGGGTTCTTGTTTTGGGCTTTCGCATAGTCCCTCTCTTGATCCTCTATACACTTTTGAATCTCTTTCTTCGATGGGAACCACCTTGACATTCCCTCAAGAAGATTCCTGTCCTGGCAATGGAACCATTTGTTGGCACAGGGGTAGACTCGAGGTTCACTCTAAGAGCACACCAACAAGCCCTAGCTACTGGCCCTTTTGGCAACACCTGCAAAGAATATGCAGTCTCACCCAAAGAAGCTATGAGGGGGTTGCAGGATAGAGATGTCTACAATCAGGGGAATATCAAGTGGATCTAGTAGAACAACAACACAATATGCACCTATCACTTATCATGCTAGATCTATCCTGCGCAGTTATAGATCCGATCTAACACAAGAATGAAAATAACAAGATAACAACAACAAATATAAAAGCATCAATCACACATACATAATGTGAGATATACGTGGTTCACCCTCCCTCTAGGGCTACATCCACAAAACTGTGGTTATGATTTATTAAGGTAAAGCATACAGTTCTTATCTACGCTCTCAGCTAGAAGATCTTCTTTCTTCTCTCTCTTTCTCTCCCCTCTCCTCTGCACCCAGATGTAGGACTTGATCTTCACACACAACTGAATATCTTACAGTACTAGAAGGCTCTCTCTCTCAACACTTCTCTCTCTCAATACAATAATATCTCCCATAATAAAGCTAGATCAACAACAATATTGTATCAATACTCAATGACCAACCCAACCCAGGTCCTCTTGACCTTTATTTATACATTACAATACCTCACCAACAGCCTTAGGCCAAAACCTACGTGTCTAAAACCCTATGTCAACTTGACCGTCTTTTTCCGAGCTTCACCAACTTGCCTTCCCTTCCTTCTCGCGCGTTGCTCCAAAAGCATCCAACGATGGTTTTTTCCACTTTCTGAGTTGTCCTCGATCCATTTTCCTTGCTGATCTATCATCCTCGATATACTCATCTAATGACTTACTTTTCCTCACTTCGCTCCATCTTTTCTTCTCTTTTGCTCACTTCGACCCATTGATAGTCACTGTGTGTCCAACGAAGCTCTCTTTTTACCTTTTCTTCCTTGTACTTCACTTCCTTCCATAACCAAGGGCCAACACAAGGCAAGGAATAAAAAGGCACAAAAACACATGGAAAATCATGGAAAGGAAAGACAAGGCATGGTATTTCAAGGTAAGGCAATGCATGGAAAGGCATGGCATGTCAAGGCAAGGCATGTCAAGGAAAGGCATGGCATAGCATGGCATGCCAAGGAAAGGAAAGACAAGTCAAGGAAAGGCATTTCATGTAAAGAAAAGACATGACATTTCAAATCAAACCAATGCATGTCAAGGAAAGATATGGCATGTCAAGGAAAGGGATGTCAAGGAAAGACATGTCAAGGGAAGGCAAGGCATGTTGAGGAAAGACATGTCAATGCAAGGCAAGTCATGTTAAGGAAAGGCAAGGAATGTCAGGGAAAGGAATGACAAGACAAGGAAAGGAAAGGAATGTTAATGCAAGGCATGGGATGTCAAGGCAAAGAAAGGCAAGGGATTGCATGGAAAGGAAAGGAATTGCAAGGAAAGTCATGGTGAGGCACGACAATGCATGGAAAAGAATGGCAAGGCAAGACAAGGCATGACATGTCAAGGAAAGGCATGGAATGCCAAGGAAAGGCAATGCATGGCAGGGCATGGCATGTCAAGGAAAATAATGAAAATTAAAGGCACGAGAATCCATGGAAATGCAAGGAATGGAAAGGCAAGTCATAGAAAGGCACAACAACACATGGTAAAGCATGGAAAGGAAAGACAAGGCATCCCATGTCAAGGAAAGGCATGACATATCAAGGTAAGGAAATGCATGGTAAGGAACAACAAGGCATGACATGTCAAGGTAAGGAATGTCAATTTATGGCAAGGGAATGCATGGAAAGGAAAGGCATTGCAAGGAAAATCATGTTAAGGCACGACAACGCATGGCAAAGAATGGCAAGGAAAGACAAGGAATGGAATGTCAAGGAAAGGCATGACATGTAAAGGTAAGGCATGGATTGCCAAGGAAAGGCATGGCATGTTAAGACAATGCATGGAATGTCAAGGGAAGGCATGGCATGCCAATTTAAGGCATGGCATGTTAAGGAAAGAAATGACATGTCAAGTCAAGGAAAGTCAAGATAAGGAAAGAAATATCAAGGCAAGGCATGGGATGTCAAGGAAAAGCATGGCATGACAAGGAAAGGCATGTCATGTCAATACAAGGCATCACATGTCAAGGAAAGGCAAGGCATCACATGTCAATACAAGGCATAACATGTCGAGGAAAGTAAAGGTGTGACACACCTATGGTGAGGGTGCCAAAAGTTTTCTCTTATTAAGAGAATCAAAACCCCCATTCATGGTTTCTATCCCATTCTTCTCTTGCATAGATTTCCAACCATGGTATCCATATTTCGAACCGAGCTCAGAGCTGACAGGTAGCCTCTCCCAAGTTCTTCAATTTATTCCATCCATCTATACTCGCATATAATTGCAGGATATGACCAGACTAGACACCAAGAAAATGGGTGCCAAGACAACCATTGCACGAATCCTATGAAGTGGACAATAATTGAAGTTCATAATCCGACACTGCTTGTCCTCAGATATTTTGACGACCCTAATTGACTTCATGACTTCTACATCCATGAATTATTAACTCGTGTGACCCCACTTTCCTTCGAAGTGGCTATCTTCCAAAATGGAAGATCTACTGAAACATGTCCTCAAATGTCAGACAACTTAGATGAACTCTGACTCTGCGGCCTTCAAAATTTCTTTTCCAACATGCCATGTGTTGGAGCCGCCTTTTTTCAACTAGTTTAAATGTAATTTTTAAATCAAAGGTTGGAATTTAAGTTGTCTTTTACTTCATGACCTTACCCACTAAAAATCTCAGTAGTCCTGATATACAAAGTGGTGATGACCGTTATACTCTTAAGCCATTACCTTTTTAACCATTGAGCGAACTTTTTCACTTTTCTATACCTTGGGATATCGCATTTCGGGAGTTACGAGTTGCAATGTTTACAAGCCCCGATGCGCAAAGTTGAAAAAAGATTTTAAAAGGCTTACCTTAGGTTAAATCTGAGAGTAAGGTTTCTTAAACCCTAGTCAAGTTCTATATGGGTTTCGCATCTCGACATTCACTCTCTCCAAAAACCTTATCGTCACAACTCCGATAGGCGAAATCGCGAGACATTCACACAAGTTACCCAAGTTAGTGTCAGGGATGAATATGTTTTTAACCATAGTTAAACTCTATCAGAATTTTGCGACTCGGTATATG
>SNQJ01S0090889.1:32937-57289 GCA_010110895.2 Picea sitchensis | reverse complement strand
TCCCCACAAAGGAAAGGATCAGACTTGTGATGATGAGGAGAAATACAAACACATAAATTTCTTTAAAGAGAATAACTTTAAGAAGAAAAGTATTTGTGCAAACAATGATGATGATCCTTCAGATGAAGAGGATAATGATTCATCTATTGAAGATAAACTAAATGACTTCACACTTATGGCCAAAGAGAATTATTATAATGAAAGCACAAGAAGTAATGAGGATGATGAAGAAGTTGTGGTTGACATGAAAGGAGAACTGATCAATGCATTGGAAGAGATTGACAGACTAAGAATCAAGAACAGAAAGCAAAGACAACTGTTAAAACAGTTCGATAAAGACAGTAAAGAACCTGATGAAGACCTTGTCCTACTAAAAGTAGAATTGGAAGAGGCAAGGAAAATCCAAGAGACTCTGAAACAACAACTATCAGAAAAGAAGGCAAGATGTGAATCATTAGAACAAGAAGTAGTGAAAACAAGGAAAGAAATGGAGAAATTTGAAGCCTTGTATAATCAAAATCTATCAAGTATCAAAGCCTTAGAAGGATTAACCACCATTCTGAATCAGAAAAGGAATCCCAAGATGAAAATTGGTTTCGGGTACGAAGAGGGATCAAGCAGTGGGAAGCCAGGTGTTAACTCCCAAAATGAAACCGTTCTTTCGGTTGAATTTTGTAGTGGATATCATGGCTATTGGTAGTGTCCTCAGTTACTTTTGAGTTTTTATAGCTGAGAACGATTTCAAACTTTGGTTTGACTTAGAAATAATTTGGATTTTAAAGTCTTCTTTTTCAAAATTGTCATTTTTTACTTTCCACAGCTAACGTGTTTTCAAAGGTTCATTGTGCGGTGTAGAGGAATTACTTACTCCTAACGAGTTAAAGAATCTTTTCATGTCGGTTATTGTATTTGTTGAAAGTGACACAAATCTTAAAAGGTTTGAAAATGGAGTCCGCGAGGTGGTGGTGTCTTTAGCGAGGAAAGTACCGCGCTTTCCACGAAGAAACTAAAGCCGGTTTCAATTGATTATGTCCGCGTTGTTGATAATTACTCCATGACTAAAATTATCTTCTACAAAGCTGATGCGTTGTGGAAAGTGCATATATGAGAGACTCCACGGTATGCGCGAGGAAAGTGAAAGCTTTCAACGACTAAGGAAGCTGATTTAATGTCTTGAGGATGTCGTCTTATTTGAGTGAAATCATTTCTTAATGGTCATCATTGTAGTTGGTTGAGAAATTGTTGTCAAAATATCCTTGATATGCTCGGTACATTTTGCTATGCAGCGGAGAATGTTCTCATCTGAATAGCGTTTCTCTTTTGGCCGACCACGACACTTGTCCACCTTACCAAATAGAAAGAATGATACTTAAACTTACATGGAACTTTTCAATCCCTTCGAGAGATACAAATTAAGATCGACAACACCATTGGAAAGCTGAAATTCTCTAGATGTCAATCAACTATTCATACATGAAAAAGCGGATTTTTATATGGCCGAAATTCGATTTTGAAAATCTGACCACTTTCAACGGTATAAATGGAAGTATTTACATGACCAGTTAGGTGAAGTGGTGACTCCAGCGTAAGGAGGCGTTTTTCACGGGCTATCGCGTATTGGGCTTTGTAACGAGCGAATGTTACAAATTTCGCCCTAGATCACGGAATTTTTAGTTACAAGCGGATGAAACCTTTGGACTAAAGGGCGTTGAGTGGATTATTCCATCAAATAAAGAGGTATTTGGGAAGAGACAAGTCAAAGAGGAGTCTTTGGTCAAGTAAGGTCATTTTTGAAGGCAGAATAATAGGAATGAATAGAACAGCTCAACAAATTCGAATTTCTGTAATCTTTATGATGCAAGCAGGAGGAGCCTTGGAAGGCTGATCATCACTTCACCAAGCTGTTGAACGGATATTTTGGGGATTTATCTCTACATTTATGTAAATTAGTTTTCTTTACTAATTTTAGCAAAGCAGATCCATATTTTTAGGATGCGAGAACATCTTAATAAGCTATAAAGCTACATTAGAGAGAGACTAAGATGGGACTTGATTACGGATGGGGAATACTTTTATTGTACTCGGACTTATATGTTATCTGAGATCACGGGTTCCTTTCGATTTTGATTGTCGGTTTTTCATCTTTTCTTCTGCATTATTATCACGTGTTGTCAAGCTTTGAATGGTTATCATCCCATTGTTTAGCTCATAGCACGATAATAATTCTTTGATTGTCTCTTAGACCTTGCTATGCATTGTTTTAGTTACAATTTGTTCTCCACCCACTTTAAAGCCACTGGCTGATTAATCAATTCTTGAGATCACTGTCTATTTGTTTATCATCTTACGTTTTGAATGCTATAAAACATTGAGTTGTCCCATTGATCACATTTACAATATAAAACATTCATTTCTTAAGTTACCAGCTTTTAACAGTGCGCAACCACAAAGAAGGGTTTCTTGGAGTGATAACAAAATGGCGTCGTTGCGGGGGAGAGGAGATAGAAGCTCATCTTCACAGGAGAAGCGACAAATAGATCTGATTCTTGATGATGAACAAGGAGTAGACATTATCCGGGTTATTACATCATCTATCACATGACTCCATGATGGACGGATTCAGTGGCGACTCCCTTGTTCAGAAATTTGTTGGTTACTCCACCGGTATGACATGAACAAAATCTTAACCAAGAGGTATGGATTACGTGATTTTTTCAAGCATTGTTGGTTTCCCTAATCAAATTACACCTGCTAGAGATGAATGGGAGAAACGGTCTTCCTAGATTTAGGGAGAAAATTAGGAAGTGCCATTGAACATTTCTTTGGACTTTCATGACTACATGCATCTGTTGCAGGTAGTGCATGAGGATTTTCAGATCCGGCTCTTTTGTTTTTTCATTAGAAGGATTGCTTTCGTGATTGGTATAGGTCTTTGCCTAGCATGAAATTAACCGGTTCTTTAGCGGATTTTCATGCCGCTTTTCATGTGTTTTGTAAGGATTATTTTCCAGCTAATCTTCTTTTTCCTGAATGTTGTCATGAATTTTGTTCATGTACAGGATTGAATGTTCATAGCCAGTATCTTCTTGAAGAATATTCTACAGTATGATCAAGAAATTGTTGATTCACATCATGATATCCATGAGGATGTTATTAACATTGTATCAAATTCATTTTTAATAAATGACCGTCATGATGGTCAGTTGTTTCTTTTTGAAATCCTTAAAGAGCGAAGATCATATTTTTCTTAGAAAATTGTGAAGATATTGGCAGTTGACAAACTTACAGGTAGCAGTTTAGGATCTACTTGGTGGAGCCCGACCTACAATTTCCAGTTGCGGTGTCTAATCTTGTTGATTCATGATCCCGAATGTGTTGATATTGTAGAAGCATATGTTATGAGCATCCCATCTTCGGAGACTTACTTGAGAAAAAGGCGAGTCTATGCTTGAGACATTTGCGGGGAAGGGCAGCGAGAAGAATTGGTCAGTGATCCGTATTATATGTTCTTCATGAATCTCGGCGGCGCATTCAACAACATTGATTAGTAAAGGTAATTTTGCTTCGGTATCTCTTCAATTTACGGTTGGAATTAGCGAGTTTAAAGAATTATTTCTTTCGACATTTATAGCCCGTTGATAACTTCTTCCAATCAATGGCTTGAAGCAAAATTATTTAAAGCATTTTGAATTGAAGAAGATTCTCCTTATCATGCATTTCAAACCTCTTTGCTACATGATATGGATTCGCACTTTTGGAGTTTAAGATCAAGCAAGTTATCGATGGTATCTCACGACATGGCTGCATTTGGAAATCGGTTTTACTTGATCAATGCCTTGCCTCTTGGTTAAGTAGGACGAGATGAGGAAAAATAAGCTCTTCCTTGAGCACATAGATCGCTTTAGTTATTATTAAATAAGAAGAGCAGGTTGCATGAAAGCTTCTGGTTTAAGAGGTATCGGTGCTAAAGGCTTAATGACTCCATACCTAAAAATGCACTAGTATTTTGATAGAGTCGTATCATCGCTCTTCAAATAATTATCGTTTTCCTCAATATCTTTCCATAGTCTTCAACTCCATATTGTCCATCAAGCTCCCAACAGATTATGATCATTCCAGACCTTTGCGACACTACCATGACTTGCATTCTGAAATCTTATTGAGTATAAAAGCTTGAAACAACTTGGAATTTTGCATGCACGGGGTTCTCATGAAGCGGCAAAATCTTTGTGAAGTGGAATTTGAATGGGGGCGCTCTTTAAAGGTGATAAACTGTGTGCAACTAGTAACAAGAGAAAACAGTTATGAGACAAGCTCTAGCATTTGCTCTGTGTTTAAAGATGCCCAATCAAGCAAAGGATAAAAACATTTTGTCTGAGATGTCTCTTCAGTGTCTTCTTCTACTGACCAAGAAGATAGCATTGAAGATAATATCTCTGATGCTAGCCACACGTCTGAGGTTTGTTGCATCTGCCTTGATCAATTGTGTACCATTGAGGTTCAGGACTGAGTCCATCAAATGTGTTCTCTTTGTACTCTAACACTCTGTTGTCACAATAAACCTAATCCTACCTCAGCGTATTCTCCTCCTCTAGCTTGCCCTTTATGTCGCAAAAGCATAGCTCATACACAAAAAAGAGATCATCAGAGTGGGAGAAACAGGTAGCTGCTTACCTGTTCAATAATCGCCACGTTGCACAGGCATAGAGCTAATATTCCCGTCAAAAAAAACTGAAGAAGGATAAGCATACTTTGACATGCAACTCAAACAGCACATGGAAATCTATAAATCGAGGCGTGCTATCGGATCTCGGTCTGAAATTTCAAGATGGCTCTGAATAAAGTGAAACTCGGTGTGACAAAGCAGTTCATCATCAGGATAACTAAGGGTGCGAGAATGACATGGAGGCCAATCAGACAAATGTGGCATCTTTGATGAATTATAGCGCCGTTCACCCATAAATAAAAGCTGTAAACCATGACCGAGTGGAAAAGCGTTTTCTCCGCGGTCGGAAGTTAGGCTGGAAGTACATATAGACAAGGAAAATGATAGGCGGGTTGGCCGGCGGGCACCGGTTGCTTCTACTTTTGGTGTTTCAGATACAGTAGCTGGTAGCTTGAATTCAAAAAACATTAATAATGAACCTGGACATTCATGTTCTGTCAGTCAAGTAGAGGAAACGGATGCCGGCCCAAATTCTACACCAGACGAAACATCCGTGCAACTGCCGTTTCAAGATGAGGTTGTCCAAGCTGCAAGCAATGAATTAGTTGAGCAAAGCAATGAAGATTCTAGAGCAAACACTATTGATCCTACATTTTTGGAAGCACTTCCAGAGGACCTTCGCGCAGAAGTTATAGCTTCTCAGCAAGTTCAAACTACACTAGCTACACACCAGTTGATGAGAAAATCAGGTATCATCGGTAGTCTCCATTTGCAGAAGAGGATGCTAGATTTCAAGGACAAAATTCTAACCATTTGCAGAAAAGGTTTGAAGACCAGTTTTATGCTGGCATACAATCAAAAAAAAACTTATCTGATGTTTGGATTTTAAATTCATATCGAGAGAAGTTACCGTCTTATTCAGATCAATATAGATCAGACCGGGTGAATTTCTGGAAGCATAATGAATGTGAGGAGTATTACCCTTCTGTCTCAGGGGAGTTATCCACAAAGAACTTAAATTCCAAAATGGATCACAGGATGACTGAACAACTACTGGATTTTGGATGTGAGAGAAAAAACAAAGAGGGTTTGGTTCTGCATCTGATGAATCATCAAGTAGAAAAAGAAAGAATATCAACTGATGGAGTAACAGTGTTCATGTGGCAGGGGATAGTATGCACAGTGGTTTTGGGCAAAATAATATTTGGGATCACTATCCAAGGTGTTATCCTGGTATGAATCCAGGTAACATTTTCCATGTCACACCTCCAGTAGACAAGGGTTTTTCTACAAAATTAGCAGCTTAACATGAAAACTTTGCTGCCATGCACCGTGGAGAAAGGCTTTTACAGGATGACAAGGCGGCACCTTGACTGAGGCCTCCACGCGAGGGAAAGCTAAGAGCATATGAGATTGAAACTCTTTCAGATCATAACTCTATGGTTAATTTGCAGTCAAGTAATGGGCAAAGTTTTGGATTTTATAGAGATGCAGAGGTAAGGATGTGGATGATGTCCTTGGTAAAGAGATGGCTAGAATATAGAAAGGATGGAGCATGATTACCCATATAATAAAACAAATGATGCGGTGAAGAAAATATTCCAAATTCTTGTTAAAATGATCGTTGCAAAAAGTCTAAATGCCCGTCGGACAGTGTATGTGGGATTTATTGAAAAGTAATTTTTTTCTATTTGGGTTTGTAGCCATGCTCGGTATGCCGGTCATTACTGCGGGCCGAGGAAGTAATACGAGCCATGTTCCTGTTGAGGTGGGTTCAAATCTTCATCTAGAACCTAGGAATCAAGTGAGAACAGTTGTTCATAAGATTCACTTCTATGCCAGTCAATCCTTGAAAAATCCAGTGAACCTCTTTCAGAAGAGGATGATGTTAAAGTATGTGATATTTGTGGGGACACAGGTTATGAAGAGATGCTTGTTGTCTGTAGCATGTGTAATTATGGTGCCAAACACACTTACTGCATGCCAAGTATGTTAGACAAGGTGTCTAAAAGTGACTGGCTATGTGAAGGCTACAAGTTGCAGCAAAATGCAAGTGTCAAGTGGTAGAGTCTCATTATCGTTGGTAGGATCTGTTTCATATTTGCCGGAAATATTGTTCTAGTGTGGTGACTCATAAGTCAATCATCATACTACGCGGCTCAAATTGTGAGGAAGTGTCTCTTCATTTGCATATATCATCTCCAGATTTTTAAGGCACAGGAAACAGGGCGGCCAATTGAAGAAGAACATAGTTTTTACGTGTAGAAATAAATATTACATTAGCAGAGTGAATGGGGCTACTTGTTGAATTCCTGCTTAAGCTTTTGGGTTCTAAAAAATGATATATCTGTTCATGCTGAAGAAGATGGTGCACTACAATCTCTTTCTTTGAATTAGGCGGTATAAAGAGATCTTTGGTGAAATCTGGAGACAACTCACATTTTTCATTATTACAATTCTAGTTCCTTCAAAGGGGTTTTCCTATGGAGTAATTAAGCCAAAGGAATTTAGAAGTGCGAGCGAGGTATTTTTTGCATGTAATCGAGATTCATCCGGTTTTCGATTTTTGGGTAAGTTTATGTTTTGGTGGTTTAGACGAGCGGGTAGTGTGTGTACTCATTAACCACCAAAGAGGCTGAATGACTCCCAATGCTAAGGAACTCTTGAAACTACTAGGTTCTTGGTCACCTCAGGAAATGCCCATCCCGGTTGGAGCCAAATGTTAACTCCCAAAATGAAACCGTTCTTCGGTTGAATTTTGTAGTGGATATCATGGCTATTGGTAGCGTCCTCAGTTACTTTTGAGTTTTTATAGGTGAGAGCGATTTAGGACTTTGTTTTGACTTAGAAATAATTTGGATTTTAAAGTCTTCTTTTTCAAAATTGTCATTTTACTTTCCACAACTAAAGTGTTTTCAAAGGTTCATTTAATGGCTATAGAGCGCCTGCTATGATTAAGGAGCTCGTTTTATCAGTTGACGGGCTGTTGAAAGTGACAAATCTTAAAAGGATTTTGAAAAATCGATCCACGAGGTGAATGCCGTACGCGGAGAATTACCGCTTTCCCGGCTAAGAATCAGTTTCAATTGATATATTACATTTGGTGAAAGTAATTACTTTCGACTAAAATTATCTTCTACAAAGCGGTCGCGGTAAGAGAGAAGTGCATGCTTTTCAAGTAGCTAACGAGGGAGCTCCAATTTGTGGCCCGAGGAAAGGTAGAAAAGCTTTCAACAACTAAGGAAGCGATTTGTCTTGGGGATAGATGCTTATTTGGTAGCTTATTACTTGGTCATCATTATGGATTTAGTTGAAATTAACGTCAAAATATCAACCAGTAACGAAATTTTGTTTCTTTATTACATGAATGGCTCTCACATCACGAACAAGCGTTCTCTTTGACTTACACAACTTGTCCAAAATAGAAGAATGATACCAAACTTTTGAGAGAACTTTCAATCCCTTCCTGGTCTACAGATAGAGATGCAATAGCACCGATGGAAAGGCAGTTTATCTAGATGTCAATCGACTATTCATACATAAAAAACAGATTTTTTATGACCGAGAAATTCGATTTTGAAAATCTACCGGCTTTCAGCAGCGCAAATCGATATTTTATGACCAGTTAGTTGTTGAAAGCTGCGCCTTTCAGCTGCTAAGGAGCAGATTTTCGGGTTAGTTAGCTGTTGAAAGCCTGTAATGGCTAGAATGTTACAATTTTCGCCCAGATTTGAAATTTTCGAATCAAAATTAAATGAAACCTTTTGTATTAGATAGGTGGTGGATTATTCCATCAAATCCAAGGCTATTTTGGGAAGGGCTGAAGTCAAAAGAGGAGTCTTTGATTAAGTTTTGGTCATTTTTGAAGGCGAATATTAGAATGAATAGAAAAGCTCTCATCCAATTGGTTGCCAATCTTTATGTTGCCAAAAGCGGAGGAGCCTTGGAAGGCTAGTCATCACTTCACCAAGCTGTTAGAAACGGATATTTTGAGGATTTATCTCTACATTTATGTAAGTGGATTTTTCTTTACTAATTTTAGCAAAGCAGATCCATATTTTTAGGATCGAGAACATCTTGTAAAAGCTATAAATCTACATTGAAGACAAGATAGGATTCGATTACGGATAGAGGAATACTCTTATTTTAACTGCCCTTAATGTTATCTGAGATCAGGTTCTTCCCGATTTTGGGTGTGAGTTTCCATCTTTTCTTACGCATTATTATATAAATGATGTCCAAACTTTGAATGGTGTCATCCCACTTCATTTATCATAGCGATAATTCTTTGATTGTCTCTTAGACCTGCTTTTACGCTGGTTTAGTTACAATTTGTTCTCCACCACTTACAAAAGCCACTGGCGATTAATCAATCTTTGAAACCTTGTCTATTTGTTTATCATCTTGTTTTGAGGTACTATATAAAATTTGTATTTAGTTGTCCTATTGATCCACATTTACAAAATATAAAACATTCATTTCTTAAGTTACCAAGCACCTTTAGTGCACGCAACCACAAAGGTTTCTTGGAGTGATAACACGAGGGAATTGAAAGAACTGTCAAGTTTGTCAAAAGCGTAATGGCAATGCTCGCAAACCGAAACAAAGGAAGACAATGTACAAGGCGAGTAAAGGAAATGGTGCCAGGATTGAATCCGAAGAACAAAGAAACAATGTTCTTTCTACTAAAGATGTCATCAACAAGAAAGAAATCAATTTGTTCTATGAAGACAACCATTTTCGGTACAAAGAATTTTTTATGGCTATTGTTACTACTGTTCTAACTTAGGTCCTGAAAGCAAATTGTTCATTAAGACCTAAAAATGAGCAATTAAGATTTCAAGAAGGTCATCACTTTCCACAACAAAGAATGATACGATTCAGTGTAATCATTCACATATTGCAAATTGCCAAATTACGTTTGGACACATACAACAAAGGAGGGGCAGAAATAATCAACGTTGATAAGTAGAGGCAACCTTGCAGCAATAAGTTTCACTTATTGAATAATGAGGTTGAATTCTACACTTGTCATAACTTTGGACATAAATCTATTTGGCCAGTTGGAACTATAGACGATTGAAATCTCACATGGAAATGTCAAGAGTTTGGAAGAGAAGGAGAAGTAACAAGTGTGGATTAGTATTATCTTCTCAAAGAAAAATGAAACCTTGGTATATAGGCAATGGTTGCTCCAAACACATGGCGTGAGACAAAGGTAATTTTCTATCACTAAGTGAAAATAAATCAGGAACCATAACCTTTAGAAATGATGCTCCAAGGAAAATAAAAGGAAAGGGACGGTGAGCTTAAGTATGGAAAGGAAAATCCCAAGATGTTCTACTTGTGGATGGGATGAAACATAATGCTTCGATTAATAGAGTCAAATGTAGCCAGGAGGATCACGAGGTGTTAACTTCCAAGTATTGTAAGATAAAGTTTGTAAATTCGGGACAAGTAGTGGCCAAAGGCATAAGAGCAGAAAATAATGTATAATGAAAGAAAATAGAGAAGAATGTATCATCTAAGAAAGCATGATGAGAGATGGTTATGGCATAGAAGACTTTGACATCCCAACTTTGATGATCACTTAATCAAACTCAAAACCTAGAGGCAATGAAAATATCTTTGAAAATATCAAAGCCCCAAAAATTGATTATAAACCATCAAGTAAGGAAATAAAGCAGGGACCACGGTTCAAGTCAAGAGATTTACTTCCAGCAGAGAGAAACCACTCCAACTAGTTCATGGTTTCTTGGCGCGACCACTCAAGGCTGAGGGGAAGGCACGAGGGAAAGAAAACTACTTCATATTTGATTATGATGAAGATTACTCCGGACTTACTTGGGTAGCCTTTCTCAAAGAAAAAGGCTGAAACATTTGAGAAGTTTAAGATATTTAAGACTTTAGCAGAGACACAAACATGGAAGAGGTTAAAATTAATAGAATCGAGGCCAGGAGAGTTTATGTCAAAGAGACTTCAAAGAGTGTGATGAGCATGGGATCAAGAATACACAATACAAGAACTCCACAACAAAATGGAGTAGACACAATACCAAGAACTCCACAACAAAATGGAGTAGTTGAAAGGCAAAACAGAACAGTGCAGGAAATGGCCAGGTCAATGTTGAATGAGAAGAACATTGGTCAAACCTACTGGGTAGAAGAAATACACACAACAATCCATGTGCTTAACAAATCCCACCTTAGACCACAAAGTGACAAGACCCCTTATGAACTATGGTTTGGACAACCTACCTCAATTAAACACTTCAGAGTCTTTGGGAGTAAATGCTACATAAAGAATAATGATGAGAACCTCGACAAATATGATGATAGGGATGATGAAGGTATCTTATTAGGATATGCTACAAACAGTAAAGGATACAGATGCTATAACCAAATCCAGAGAACAGAGTGGGGGATTGGGTACTATTCATGCACTCAATAATAATTTGGGTTTATGGTTGCCATGAATCCCCTTACCTATTGCCTATTTTTCTGACCCCCATAATCTTTGTCCTTGAGTTCATCAGGCAAAAGATCATCTCTGTGACTGAGCATTTATTGAAATTGTGAAAGGCCTCCAACATCAAATTCACTTTTATCATTGGCCCCTTAATTGTCAAGGCCAGATCATGTTTATCCCAAATTCAAGCAAATATCAAAGAGTTTGGTTTTGCAAAACTATAGGGAAAAAGGTATGATCCACATCAGATTATATCTAAGAGAAGATTGATGAAGAAACATCAACTTATGATCATGAACAGGTTGAGGGTTTTGATAAGTTGGAAAATCTAGAAGTCTGTGTTGATATGGACACAATCTTGCAACCAAATCAAACACAACAAGTGGAGGCAACCCTACAACAAAGTCAAACACAACAAGCTTCTCATAAACTGGTAGTCAAAGTTCCTAAGATAAGTGTTTACAACAAGAGAAGAAGTTCAGAGGCCATGGGAACCAATAATCAGTAGACATCTCCTAAGAAGATGAAGATTTCACAGTCTCCACATATAGTGGATTTAGAGGAGGAAGAGCCCAAAGAACAAGTAAATCTAGATATGGTAGAAAGTGGTAAAAGTAATGTAGAGGTGGAGAAGGGAAGTAAACTCCAAAGTGAAGGTTGCTCAAGAACCTTTAGCAACAGGAAATATATCTTTGATAAGACATATGAGGCATTTTATCAATCTAAAGAATATCTGGAAAAACAATATGCGGAGAAAGGAAACATAACTCTGGGTGAGATGAGGGATTTAGTCCCTGAAGTGGAAAAGATTCCTCAGCATAAATCTTCTCTGTTCACAGTAAGAGATGTTGAGAAGAGGACCTTTAACATTGCATTTGCAGATGAAGACAAGGTCTCTGAGATAAATATAAGGTATGACAACATCAACGCTCCAGACAAGGTCAAATTCCATAAAAATGCCAGTGAGATGGTGTGTTCTAATTACCTAAGTTTAAGATTGAAGAATTCAAAGTTATCATCTTATGCAATGAAATTGGAAGGGAAGTTGAGTCAAGAAAAAGCATCTAGAAGAGCTTGGCAGACTCAAGTCAAGAGGTTGGAATTTGAAGGCCCCCAAGGACTGAAATCCTCATTGGATTAAAACAAAAAATTAATTCAAAGCTTGAAGAAGAAATTGAAAATGTCTGATATAGAGCATCCACAAACAACATAATTGGTTTCTCTAGAACATGAAAAGGAAGAATTTCATCAAGAGGCATTGGACTACAAGGATAGGGTGTTGCAGCTAGAGAAAGAAAAGGTGAAATGGTCACAAAAGAAGGGAGAATTTCTTAACAATGCTATAGTCATAGCTCCTACTACAGAAGTTGGGTCAAATACTGAAGGACTTGTCCAGGATATGTCACAAGTTAGTCTGGAAGAAGGAGAAATAAAAGGGTTAAAAGGAAGCATAGAGAAATTGAAGCAGGAGATGCAGACATAAGATGACAAAATGGCTCAATTTCAAAAGGAGAATGAAGTCTTGCAGGAAAGGATAGATAAATTGAAGTTGAGATTGAGAGGAAAAGGCCTGTTGTAGGGGGGCAAGCACATCATCTGGGATTCTATATCTACTGAAGTTTCCAAGTTCAGAGTATATTTGAATTTCATTAATGATAAATATAACATAACCACTACATCTAGAAGCAGGTGCATTGTTGTGAATGAGACTTTAGCAAAGAAATCATCAAAATGGGCCCAAAACACCACAAATATACTCAACTCCATCCCTACTGCAGAACCGAAGACCATTCGAGTTAAATACATAACTACATTGATTATCTGGGCCAAGAGGGTTATTGTTAAACATAACCTGTTGAAATCAGTCCAAACCAAGGCAACACAGATGGAGCAAAGTGTGCAAGAGTTCAAGGATTTGCTTGAAGAATTATTTATCAAAGGCCTCCCACCATTTTGGGATGGAAATGGAAAATTATATGATCAGGAAGAATACAACGCTTGCCTCACTCAGTGCAGAATGGATCACTCCAAGTTCAAAAAACTGGAGGAAAATATGAAAGGAGTTACACTGGTTGAGCATCTGATTACAAACTTTGAGATTCTGAATCAGTTCAAAGAATTCAAAACTGGACTACCAGTCATGACATATGCTTCCTGCATTGAACTAGAGATCCTGATCAAAGAAATGACATATTATGATATCCCTTCTAACTTTCAATGGAAGGAGATAGTATGGTTGGGTAAGACAAAGTGCAGTTTTCCAAGGTCCAGTAGATGATGTCCAGATGTCGTTGAAGATGAAAGATCATGTGGAAGACCAGAGAAAATAAAGTGGTAAGGAAATAAACTGAAACGCCAGAAGAGACATAATCCATATCATGAAACATTTTCTTGCTAATTATTGTAATTGGTTTCAAACCAAAACTGTCCATTGTAATTAGTGTAATCAATTTCGAAACCGAAATGGTTCATTTTAATCATTGTAATTGGTTTCAAACCAAAGGATCTCAACTTGTATAAATATTAGGAGTTCCAAATGTATTAGGAGTTGGAAAAAGTGCAAGGGCACGATCTTAGCTATTTGGAACTTGAATGCAATTTTCTGAAGCTGAATAGAATACACATGCAAAAGTCTTGAAGTTTCCATGAAAAGATTCTAATGGTGGTGGTATGAGTTTTGTCTTCTCTCTTTGTATGTATTTCTTGTATTTTTTATTCCATTTACACTGTCTTATGTTTAAATTGGATAGTTAAAGGCCCATAATTCATATTGTGATGCTCTTGGCTTAAGGAATTTAAACTGTGCTAATTTCTTCCTAACTACATCAGAATTCATTTATTTAATGCTCTGATACAATTATATGTTTTTCCTTTCTTCTTACACTCTGCAAATTTACAATTTATAACTCAGATTTATCACTTTATTTAGCCTTTATCCTCCGGAGAGTTCTACCGACCAGTAAGTGATTCCATTCATTTCATAAGTTTGACTCCATATCCCTAAGTGTCCCTCCCCTTCATTGCCAAAAAAATCATAAAAAACCCCTAAAAAGATAAAACCTATCCATTGATTTGTTAAAGAAAAATCATCTGCTAAAGACCAAGTGAGAAGAGAGATCCCTCTTTGATCTGAGCAGGATAGTACCTAGATCTAAAGTTAGTTTGTAGGGTACCTCTCTCATTTTTTTATCAACCGAACAAATTTACAGAGTGTTAACATTTTGGCGCCATTGTCGGGGATGAAAGTGAAGTCTTCCCTAGGAAAAGAATGACTTAAAGCTCCAGATTTGATTCCTGAGGGTGACAGTGAATCAAACACCTTATTGGATGAAACAAAATTTACCTTGGTGACTCCATTATAAAGAGACCATTAGCATAAATTATTTTGAGTGAGAAATCCTGGCTCCCAATAGAATTCACGCCAGGAGAAATTCAGACCCAGAAGCAATAATCCCTGTGTCTGGTCCTGAGAAAATTGTACACAAAAGAAAAGAAAGGCCAATATGTCTAGTTTTGTGTCTAGAAATATATCTATCTTTGCCCAAATATGGAGTGAAAAGTATTGAAGACCTTGATTTTGATTTAAAATTTGAGCAAACTCTATTCAGAACTAAATCTGAGTCCAATTTGAGCGAAATCATCTTTGATGAGAAGAGGTTCCAATATTTAATTTTAGATGCCTCTATTAAATATGTTGTGATTCGTACATAGAACAATCAACCACTTCAAGTTCTTACTATAGCCATGGCAGCTAGGTTTTCTCCTCTTGTTCCACTTTCTCAGTTACATGATTTTCCCTAGGAATATAATCAGATGATTTAGTTGTATGATGTTGAAGGCAATGTGTAAACCCAAAAACACTTAGACTAGTTCAATGATTTTGTATACCTAGACGAAGTAGATTATGAAGATGAAAAAGTGAGGCTATTTGCACAAAGTATTGCAGGAGAAGAAAGAAAATGGTTTAGAGCTCTCCCAACAACAAGTATCCTAAATTTTGAAGCCTTCGAAACGAGTTTTCTTGCAAAGTGGGGCGACAAGAAAAACCCCCTTTAGTTGCTAACCTAGTACAACAACATGAGAAGGTCATATAATGAAACAATACAAGAGTTTTCAGCTAGATTTATGAAAGTGTACAACTCAATTCCTACTGAATTAAAACCTCCTCCTAGAGCTTCTCATCTTAGACATGTTGATTACTTTGAAAGTGATTTTTCTTTGTTGTTAAGGGAAAGAAGATCCACTTCACCAGATGATATGATGAGTGATGCAATAGAATTTGAAGTAAATCTAATGGCTTCAGGAAAGATCAATTATAATTCTGGCAGGGATATGAACAAGGTTCAAGATAAGGCACAACCTTCAACCTCACATTCATCAGAAGAGAGGTTTGAGTTGATGATCAAGACCATGGAGAAACTCATGGAAATGATGTCTTTAGATAATAATCCTAACACCAAAGATCAGGCTGGTGTTCCACCCATAAATCCAAGGAGACCAATAGTTCCACAAATTAGACAAAGAGATAAGAGGAACCAAGGTGACCAACAAATAAGACCTCCTTTTCAAAATAATTATGTAAATGAAAATTTTGATGAAAAGTTTGAAGACAATATGCATTGCTGTGATGGTGATCAAACAAAGGTGTTTTTGACTAAAGAAGAACATGATCAGTTCATGGATGCAAATAAAATATTCATGCAGGAGAATGATGAAAGGTTGTCAGTAGAAAAAGAAGATTACGAGACAGGGCTACAGAATGCCATCATGCAATTCTAGAAACAATATAATCTTCGAAACAAAAAGGGGCTTGCAAACCCTCCAAAGGGAAATCCTACCAAAGAATCTCAAAATAATGCACCTTCTTCAAGTTAGGCTAAAAAGGACTCTGTTGCAAAGGATGTTGTGGAGAAAGAAAGCAGAAGGAAGAAATTCCAAAGAAATTACTTGAAGTAAGAAAGGAGACAGTCATTAAAGAGGTAGAAAAAACCTCATCTTCCTTTAGCTTTGAAAATGAGATGGCCAAAATTAAAATTTATATTCCTTTCAATGAGCTGATAAAGAATAGTGAATATAGAAATCAGATCATTAAGATGCTCAATATGGAAGAAACTTCTGATACTTTAAATATACAAGATGATCACCCCGCCATCTTGTTTAGACCACGTGTAGAGGAGAGTAGTGATGCTGATGAGGTTCCTCCTTTCTATGTTAGTATGAAGATTCATGATATGACTTTGCATAATGCTATGTTGGATTCAAGATCATCCCATAATCTGATGCCCAAGGTTCTCATGGACCAATTGGGTCTGGACATTACAAGGCCTTATGAAGACCTTTTCTCCTTTGATTCAAGGAAGGTGAAGTGATTGGGCCTAATCAAAGATATGGTAGTGTCTTTGTCTCAAATTCCAGCAAAACATATGGTCATGGATGTGGTAGTTGTTGATATTCCTCCTAACTTTGGCATTTGTTATCTAGGTCATGGGCTACAAAGTTGAAAGGGACTTTGCAAATGGATATGTCATATGCCACTATCCCCGTGTTTGGTCAATATAGGAAGTTGTACAGGGAATTATTGCTCAAGTACATGGTCAGTAACAAATCCCATCCCAACAACCATCCCATTTACTCAGTGGAGACTGAGATTGGTTCTTCCATTTTCTTTAATGATTCGAATTTTGAAGAAAAAGTGTCGGAGACTGATATGACTGCCAAAGACCAATCTGATCAGAAAAATGAGGAAATTTCAGAGCAACAAAGTAATGCAGAAAATCAGATATGGGATATGAGATTTGATGGATCTATTAGAAGAGAAGTAGCAGGATATGGTGTTTGGATTAACCCCCCCAGATTGGACACAAAAATTTTCTCTTATAAGCTTTCTTTTGACTGCACAAATAACATGGCTGAATATGAGGCATTAGTGTTGGGATTAAATAATTTGAAAGAAATGGGTGCTAGGAGAATAGCTTTAGATGGATATTCAAATATTATTATCAATCAGATAAAGGGTATATACGAAGCAAAGCATCCCAGATTAAGAGCCTATAGGAGTATAGTGCTTGATCTTCTTGAAGGATTTTTAGAGTATAATATTTTAGTGATTCCAAGGGGGAAGCATCAAATTGTCGATGCCCTAGCTACTTCGGCCCCAGTTTTCAAAATTCCAATTTTTCCTAACAAAATATATGAGATTGAAGTCAATCACATGCCAGCAGTGCCTGATAATATTAAGTACTGGCAGGTTTTCGAAGATGGAAAACAAATAGAAATTTTCCTTAATATGGATGATGAATTTGAAAATTTGAATATTGATGAGGAATATTGTTGTGAAGAAGAAGATGCAGTTGTGTTTTCAAATCCTAACTATTTCAAGAATCAGATTGTTGGTAAGGATATAATGCAGCTAAAAACTAACATCATTCCCCAAGGCCTGGTCCCATTGGAAAAACTCTTTGACAACAATGATGTGGCCAAGAGTCCTAAAATTACTGTAAATGATGGAGATTTTGAATATTGCAACATTGGGACTCATGAAGACCCTAAGATCATCAAGCTATCCAAGAAACTTAGCCCAGAGGTCAAGCAAAGGTATATCAATTTGATGAAATGATTTCCTGATATGTTTGCCTGGAGTTATTAAGATCTAAAGGTTTATGACACTGAGGTGATTCAACATGTGATTCCAATCAAGGAGGATAATAAACCTTTCAAACATAAATTAAGAAGAATTAATCCTTTGTTGCTTCCCTTAATTGAAAAAGAGATTAAAAAAACAGTTTGAAGCCAAAATCATAGTGTCTCTGAGATTTTCTAAGCGGGTAGAAAATCTAGTACCTGTCACAAAGAAAAGTGGAGAGATCAGATTATGTGTGGACTTTAGAAATATGAACAAGGTATATCTCAAGGGAAATTAACCACTTCCCAAGATGGATCACATTCTGCAGAAAGTGGTTGGTTCTAAAAAATTGTCAATGCTGGATGGTTTCTCTGGGTACAATATAATCATGGAACACCTCGATGATCAGGAAAAGACATCCTTTACAACACCATGGGGCACCTTCATGTATGCCAAAATGCCTTTTGGGCTCATGAATGAAGGAGAAAATTTCCAAAGAGCTATGGATATAGCCTTTGCTAATGAGAAAGATAAATTTATTGTTATTTACTTAGATGATATCATCGTATATTTGGTTTTTGATGAAGAACATCTTAAACATCTAAGGACAACTTTTCAGAAATGCAAGAAGTTTGGCATTTCATTGAACCCCAATAAGTATAATTTTTTCATGGAAGATGAAAAGTTGCTTGGTCACATTATTTCAAAGGAGGGAATAAAGATATATCCCAACAAAGTTGAAGGAATCCTTAAAATTAGAATAGCTAGAAGAAAAAAAGAAGTACAATCTTTCCTAGGGAAAGTAAAATTTCTGAGAAGGTTCATCCCTAACCTATATGAAATCATAAAACACATGACTAACATGCTCATAAAAGGAAGTGAGATAAAGTGGCATTGACCAAATCCCCAGTGCTTGCCAGTCCCAATTTTGCAAAAGAATTTATATTGTTTTCTTTTTCCTCAGAACACACCACTGCTAGTGTTTTATTACAAAAGGATGAATGGAATTTTGAGAGGCCTATAGAATACTACAACAGGACATTGAGGGATTCCCCATTAAAATATGATACTATGGGAAAGTATGCTTATGCACTGATCAAGGCCCTAAAGGAGTTCAGAGTTTATATCTTACATTGCCACACCGTTTCTTATGTGCCAAGCAGTCTTGTAAAGGACATTTTGACTCAGCCAGATCCTGAGGGTAAAATGGGCAAGTGGATAGCTGTTTTGTTGGAGTATGAGCTTGAGATCAAACCTACAAACTTGATCAAGGGGTAGGAACTTGCAAAGCTGATGGAACAATCAAAATGTGAACTCTTAGGAATTAATTTCATTGCTGATTTATCAACAAATTCATAAGAAGAAGAGGCCCCTCAAGTATCTCAAAAATTCCTTGACTCCCCATGGTATGATCATATTATTTATGTGTTGAGAAATTTGTAGGCTCCTCCAGAATTGAGTAAAACCAAGGCCAAGTTTCTGAAGTTGAAAGCAACAAAATTTTGCATTCTAAACCAATCTCTGTATTGGAAGGATCCAGGTGGGATCTTTCTGAGTTGTTTTCTGGAGGAAGAAGTGGAAAAAACCATCAGAGAGTTTCATAAAGGTGATTGTGGAGGGCACCATTACTGGAAAAATATTGTGCACAAGATATTGAGGGTTGGGTTCTACTGGCCTAAATTTTTTTTTCTGATGTTTACAAAAAAGTTTCAAGCTGTCATGAATGCCAAATGTTTGATGGAAAAAGGAAACTGCAGTCTTTTCCCTTGAATCCTATCTCTGTTGAAGCACCTTTTAGACAATGGGGCCTTGATTTCATAGGAGAAATTCGTCCATAGTCCTCAACTTAGCACAAGTGGATAATGAAAACCACATATTACTTCACCAAGTGGATTGACGCAGTATCCACAAGGAAGGCCATAGATATTGTTATCATTCAGTTTTTGGAAAATAATATTTTGTCTAGATTTGGTTGTCCAATCAAAATCATTACAGACAATGCAACAACATTTAATTCCAAAAAGATGGAAAATTTTTGCAGTGATTACAATATAAATCTTGGCCATTCCACAACTTATTACCCTCAAGGTAATGGGTTGGTTGAGACATCCAATAAAATCTTGACCAGAATTATCAAGAAACTATTGCAAGATAACAGAAAGGCTTGGCACAAGAAGCTTATCCATGCACTATGGGCTGACATGATCACTACTAAAAGGTCTATTGCCACTTCACCCTTCCAGATAGTGTATGGCATAGAGGTATCTTTTCCTACTTCACTTGGATTTCCAGTGATGATATTTCTATAGGAGCAAAATGATGAACCAGGTGCCACTCAAAGGAGGAAAAATTAACTTATCAATGTTCAAAAAACAAGAGAGAAAGCCTTCAACGACTCTCAGCTACACCAAGACAGGATAAAAAAATCTTTTGGCATGCATACTAAGGAAGATGATTTCAAGGTGGGAGATTTGGTGTTGAAATGGGATGCCAGAAATGAAGACAGAGGAAAGCATGGGAAATTTGACCATCTGTGGATGGGACCTTTCAAAATTGTGGTGTACCATGGAAATAATGCCTATCTTCTATAGGAAAATAATGGAGATCTCATTGGTGGGGGACCTGTGAATGGCAGGTTTCTCAAGCATTATCTTGTTTAAATAAATTTTCACCCTTTCCATTTCATTGTATATAACCATTTTTGTTTTCAATTAAATAAATTGAAGTCAAATTAGCAGAAATTGAAGCCCGAAGCGAAGGCCCTAAGTTATGATGAGTATAATTTGAGTTATGTGAACTAGATTTTGTGAATACGATGTTGATCGATTTAGTTGCAGGAGTGAAATAAATCCCAATGGGTAGGCACTTGGTCTATCATTCTTTGCTACCTCGCTGGGAGGATAACATCCCCAGTTGGAGGCCATGTTAGTCACCATTAAATGTTTTTTGTAAAATCAAGATTTCAGGATTTGGCAAGGTACTAAACCGGTTTGGAAGGCTGAAAAATTAGGAAAGGGGATAAATATGGAAGGGAGAGGATAAATCTGGTAGGAGGGCTAAGCTGATGGTACCTGATGCATCGCGATCCTAAACTCTCAAGATCAACGGTCGAGGATGATTTCGGGGGGAGAAGTTGTAGGAAGGTTAATTTTGGGAAGCGAGCCGAAATTAAAATCATGGTTTTTTGTTCAGGGATACGTGGTGCCATCAGGTGCATTTCAGGGTGAAAAGAGGGTTGCCCCAAACCACTTCCTGATGCCCCCGAAATTTGGAAAATTATAAAAGGGAATTTTTTATTTATTTTATTATTATTTCAAACATTAGACCGTTTGAAACTTGGTGTGACCACCCTCGTTCAATTGCAACTCAACAATACACCAATTGCACGCCATTTCTTCTCATTTCCAGGTATTTTTCATCACAACCATGGATCCTATCATAACCTCAGCAAGAAAACAAGATCCCATGGTGAATGAATAAGCCCTAATTGAACGCGATTCAGACATTTTTTATACTGAAATCACCATTTCTCCCATCTCTGTGTCTAGAAGCAACTTGTTTGATAAAGTAGGAAGAAGTATATCATTCCTTGAAGCAGTCTAGGCCACCATAGTCCCCTATGTTGTTGAAATTGCTTTTCCATTTCCTGAATTTATAGGTTGGTGTGCTGAATAATACTTGTTGGCACAGGGGCAGACCCAGGGTTCAACGCTTCAACAATGCACCAACAAAACCCTAACTACCGGCCCTTTCGGAAACACTTGCGAAGCAGATGAAGTCTCACCCGAGGTAGAGGCAGGGGTGGTTGCATGACTCAGATGTCTGCAACCTAGATGTGACAGAGATTTGTTATTACAACACCTTAAAAAATCACTTAGCAGTTGTCATTCATTAGTACTTAGCCTTTGTCTACAACACAGATAATCCCTAATTACAGCGCATCACAGTAATCAACAAGATTCAACACAAAGCACATCAAAATAGATCAGATTCTGTACTTATTTACATCACCAAGCACTAATATATCATATTAGATACATCTAAACATACATTACTACACTAAGAATATATGAACAATAAAACAACCATAATGCACAAAGAAACCATAACACAGGATATACATGGTTCACCCCCAACTCGGGGCTACGTCCACCAACTCTTCTTCTCCTTTATTATCTTCTGTCAATATCCTTACATACACAAAGCCTCAAAACCCACTCCGCATAGGACATGAGATATGTGTGCACCTCACCAGATCCTCCTTCCCTGAGCTATGTTTAAGCACAAAGCCTTCTTACTATCTATTCACAAGTTCTTACAATCACTTGCACTTAGCTCTACAAGTTCTTAACACATAACATGCACAACCATTCACACTTAGCACATTGGCCTCTTCCTACATCGCCTAGATATCTATTTATACATTACAAAAAGGGCCTAGACATGGGTAAACCCATGGGTCGACATCCCCATACCCATTACATAAGCCCCAAACCCAAAAATTCCTAAACAAGGGGTCAATATCCCACGATCTCTGCTTTGACTTGCGCTCCACCTTCGATAGCCTGTCTAAGTCCCAAAATAGGTCAAACCTGACCAAGGATCTTCAAAACTTGGTCAAGGGCCAACAATACTCCCATGAAGAAAATATTGTTGTGAATAAACAAGGGTCTGAGGTCATGTGTAGGGTAGATATTATGTCCATTCGAGAGTCCCTCGACATTCCAAAGTCATTGTTTGCAATTTTCAAACCTTTCAATGAAGATAATCTAATTAGGGTATACAAAGAATGTCTGTGAAGCCTGATGTAGGGAAACAGATCCAGTAATCTGCCCAATCATGTAAAGCACCACTCTGAAGACAATATTCTCAATCTTCTGTATAGGGACTTGAGAGCCTACTTTTTTTGTGTCATATTTACAATACATATCGACATAATGGGCTATGTTATATGGCCCTAGAGGGAAAGTTGTCAGGTTCACTGGCTTAATCCTCCTAGAGAGTTCGGTCAAAAAGTAGATATCTTTGGTGGTGGGTCTAAAAGAGTGGCCTTCTAACATAACGACCTCTGCATTTGGATTCCAATATTCAATCAAATGGTTCAGTAATTGCGGTTGGGATCTCATAAAAGGACAACAGAAGAATTTCCACATTCCACATTATTTTAATACAACCACAACTGTTGGTTCCTCTTTGACCATTTGGTCCACTTCCCCATGTTCTCTCTCCCTCCAACGCACATACACCCTGGATCATGCAAAATTTTGGGAGTTAGTGCCTTTGTTTTATCATTTTGGTAGGCATTTACGTGCCTTGTTTTGAATACAATCGCAGATGTATGCATGATGAGTTTAGGTAATCTAGCGTACATCCATGCGTTGAGAATAAAAAATACATGTACATGCACAACCATGAAGATATTTAGGGCGCATGGCCCCCAAATTCCTCTAAAAACCTTGAAAAAATAATGTAAATGCAAGAGAAGGAGAGGGGTACTTGGTTTAATAACAATTCAATTTCGTCCACCGTTGCTCTCCGAATGTGAAATTGAAGAAAGAGGGTTTTTTCTATTTTTGGGTTTTTTCAAACAACAATGGTCAAAATGACCCATTTCACCTCAATTTATAGATTGTTTGATCCTTTGTTGACCTAGTTTTCCCCTGTTTTCTTCCCTATTGTTTGTGTTGTTCCTGATTTTATACTTTAAGGCTCTAAAGTATACTGTCAAGGCATCTGAAAAGATAGAGGAAGTTGAGGATATAAAAATCAGTGATTAAAGGTAAGGGCTATAATTGGTTCCTCAACTGTCTCTGTAGAAATTCCCAGTTTTCTTCAATGTTGATATCTCTCTCAATTACTGCCCATGAACATTCTAACTCAACCCGGTTATTTGTTGTTTGTAAGATAGTGTTAAATAGATTTAGAGCGATGCTGGTTTGATCCGAAATACCGGGTTCAATGTTAGGCTGCCTTGAAACTGGTATTTTCATGAAGGATAAAAGGTAAGGAAGATATCATTCAGTGTTTTCATTTTTGGCTTCGCTATCTCTATTTTACAATGTAAAGAGAAAGATTTTTAAAACATGAATTAATAGGATGACTAAATTAAAGGTCGTTTCTTGTATCTGAGTTAAATTTAAAGGAAAGGGAACATGCATGACATGAGGGAAAACATAAAGATATTAACAAGGTGAGGCATCAATTTACGAGGAATCGCACGTTGTAACAGAAGACTATGAAACAAGACAATATTAATGAAGCATAAGATATTGAAATCTAAACATTTACAGGTCTTGTATCTGTTGATAAATGATACAAAGGAAAAATTCACTTTATTATTTACCTTTTAAAATCCACTTTGATTACTTTGACCTTTTGGGGCGTCTAGGTGACATATGAGGGTCCTCCAACTTTGTAAGGCCATAACTCTCAAACCGTGAGGAGTTATGTGACGTTCTACATACCACCAGAAATGGCATGACATGCACTATTCATATAGAATAGTATTATCTGAAAATATATCATAACTCATACCGTTACCCATAAAACAAACTTGGGTCCATTACCCAAACCTGGGGTCTCCAACTTCTCATGG
>SNQJ01S0090889.1:4883-17120 GCA_010110895.2 Picea sitchensis | reverse complement strand
TATAGATAAATATATACACTATTTACAAGAAGTCACACTCAGGTGACCAACCTAATCATAATAATTCTTTAGATAAATCCCATTTATGGAACCAGGAAACACAATGCCTTCAAAGTCAACCAATTCATAAACTCCTTTTTCCAAAACTTTCTTTATAATAAACGGTATGAACCACATGGGTTTCAAATTGCATGTCCCCAAGGGGTATTTATCTTGATCATAGACCAAGACAAGATCACCTTCGTAGAAAACTCTAGGGTGAATTGATCGATCATACTGACACTTAACATGATGTTTATGAGCCTCGTTAGCCAAGGTTGCATCCCAATGTTGTTCATCGAGCTTCTCAAGATAGACAAGACACTCTTCAAGTGCAGTTGTATTGGGCAGTAGTTCCATTGCCAACTTGAGAGAAGGAATATGACACTCTATGGGAACATTTTCCTCCATGTCGTAAAAAAAGCTGGAAAAGAGAGAATTTTGTAGCAGTCTTGATGGAAGTTCAATATGCCCATAATGTTGAATATAACATCAAATTCCAATTCGACTTGGCCAAATTTATTGTCCATTAGAGAATAGTCTTAAGAGACTTATTGACAGCCTCCACCAGACCATTTGTTTGTGGATAATAGGGTGATGAATTTTCTTGTTTGAACCCTATCTTTGATGTTAACTCAGTCATCATCTTATTTTGGAAGTGACTGCCATGGTCCATGACAATCTCTTTCAATATATCGAACCTAGCAACGATTTGGTTGAAAATGGAGAGTGTCGTTGTTTCCCCATTGTTATTGGACTAAACAGTAAGTTCAGAAACAAATAGATCTCCCTAGTTCCACCCAAAACTAGAACAAAACAAAACAGAATATAAGACTTTCCCTAAGCTCTAAATATTAAGTTTACTAGCTAACAAGAGATAGACAACATACCTTTTAAATGTTGTTTCCTCTTGTGATTTCCATCCTAGCTCCATTCCAATGCTCTCGTGATATTGATCCTACAAGGGAACACAAGCCAACCAAACTGAAAGAAACACAATGTACTCAAAAAGAACCTATGTATGTGATCAAGGAATCATACAATAAAACAAGACTAGTTTTATGGGAAAGAAACATATTGTTGTATCATGTTAAATAGAAAGTGGAGAATACAACCAAATCCTTGATGTTTCAAGGTCCCCTTTCAATGGCCCTTTTCTCTAATACACACACTTTTTCTCCAAATCCTTTGAATGAAGAAGATCCACCATGTAGATTGTAGAACTAAATCAAAGCTCTCAAGAATAATCTGAAGTAGAACTCTCCATACAAATCTTAGCCTATTCAACCTTAGCCTTTTCCATGAGAGATACCTCTTTATATAGTGTGAAAGAGAGATGGATGAGGAGATTAGTATGATCCCACCAAATCAGAGAAGCGAGTAATATCCAAACCGATCGGAGGCCACCTCATCTTCTAGAAGATCCCCTTATAGAACATTCGTGAAATTTGACCCTTCCTTATCTTTTAGCATTGTCACACCCTAGGAATATGGAAACCTACAGAGAAGTCATAGTCTAGCTATAGAGCAGGGTGCGATGATCAGGCATCATCACACCCCATGCATATTGCAGGGTGCGACAACCTTCTTTAATAAGGTTTTTGAGAAAGGAAAGGAAATCACTCTCTTCATGTAGAAAGACTCTTTTATCTTTTCAGGGAACATGAACACATGTTGTCAGTGGATCACTTGGGTGACCAAAATAATGTGTAACAGAATTCTCCCCAAAGTATGAAGTTGGAACTCGTGAAAGATGAAATACTTTGTAGAATAATTGTGTCGAACAAGGAGCACACCGATCGAGAACCTGCAAACAATCAAGCATATGCATAATAATATACCATCGTCTGAGGTAGGAATTCCCATACTTAGATTACAAAATGTCAAGTGAGTCATGGCCACTAAATATACATCGTGGATCCATTTCATTATGAATCAACATAGCCACTAAGAATACATTGTGGATGTATTCTCTAAAAGGACTTAAATTCGAACATAGTCACAAGACTTACAAAGTGGATATATGTGTCAATACAAATCATGAATATTATATCACAACCTAGATCAAAATGATAAGATCCAGGGTCTTCATTTCCATCATCTCTAAGTATGAATCTAGCCATGTGATTACAGGTGCTGAAGTCGAACATGGTAGAAACCACTTGATTACCGGTCAATAATGAAAATCATTAACAAGTGCGAGGTAAATCACCATTGATGTCAATGACTCCCAAGGTACCCTAGTACAATCCAACGAATGTGAATAAATGAGTTGAATTCGAACACTCGATGGATTCTTCCAATTAGGGGTCAATGATGTGAACCCACTATTGAAAGTGAACAAACCTTCCATTGAGGCATGCAGGCTCTAAGGTATTGAATGATTTATAAGTCTTATTCCCGAATAATGTGTTGAAGTTGATAGGAAAAGATTCATCACAGGAGGGCCTTGATGTATCCCCCATCAATGGCACGAAATATGCAACATATTTGAGGTAGATCAGAGTATGAAGTGATTCAAAACTAACACAAGAAAGGCCGACATGGTAGAATATTTACAACTGTAGATGGTTGACTCAATAGAAGGCTTGTTTTAGGTTGGACTTATCTTGAACATATGAATGACACGACAATGGTCTTGGCAGCATTGACTCAAGGAGGACCCAACATATGAATTTGTGGATGGTCAAACGAGAGACAAATGTTTTTCCCAACCTAGATACAATGATGAAGGGGGTGTCACGTTCAAGAGTGACTATTATTTCCACTAACATGAATACAGAGACACATTTCTTTCCCAATTTCCCCCCACCATTTCGGGCGAGTACCTCTTTATTTTTACGCAAGCTTGAGGAGGATAACATATGCTTGTTGATGTAAGCTCATCCTTCGGACGAGTCCCTCGGAGTATGTTTAATGAACCCTAAGAAGGAGTGGTTTGATCCCATATGGGTATTTCAATGTTTGTTTAACGAGTCCAAAGAGAGAAAACTTAGGGGTTTTTCAATTTTAGAGAATCTAAAAAACACTTAAAGAGAACTCCATCAGGTCCTTTATCGTAACTTAATATGAAGAGACCGAGAAAGTGATAATATACCACTCATGAGATGTTTTCTTCAAATACTTTTACGAGCGTGAAAAGAACAAGGTGGCTCAACAATCTTTTCATTTTTAAGGAGCGCGAAAAGAGCTTAAAGGATACTCCATAGGCTTCATTTTTTGTGTCACCATCATGAGTTCAAAAAACGACAAAAGACTACTCGATTACATTCTCATGGTTTCAAGAGCGTGAGAAAGAATCAAGACTCTGCTCAGAGTTTTTCCTGAAAAACCCTAAAAGAATCTGTACATGCGACAAATATAGAAAAGAAAAAAAAAAGGTGGACCCTTATTCCAACATTTCACCTATAGACTTTTTCAATCTACAAAAAATCAATCACTTGTAAAGTTGTTAGGACTTTAGGGTTTGGATGAAGCATAAAAAATAATATAATATACAAATGAAAAGTAATAAAAACCAATAAAATAGGTAAAAAACCACATTTCACTATTTCATTTGTAACTTCACCCAAACATTTCTCCAAACCCTCCTTTTACCTCAATTTTCAACTGCGGATTGTGGAGTGCACGACGAATCGTTTCACGAATCGTCTCTACAAAAAAGGTAATCTTCATCTCCTTCATCTTTTCATGGATTAAAAATTGATTTTCATTGGTTGAAAATGTTCTTTTGGGTTGATTTTTTGAGGTTACACATGCATTGTGGTCATCAGATGTGCCCTATATCGGGACCTGCGACAATGTAGGATCATCGCAGGTGGCCCTATAGCCAGCCTGCGATGACACTGCATTGTGCGAATGCAAAGGCCTACGATGACATTGCACTATGTGAATGCACAAGCCTATGACGACTTCTCATTGTGAGAATGCACAGGCCTGTGACGACCGCAACCCAAAATTTCAAAAGATGAATCCAAAAAGGGAAAACCCCTAGGAAAGAAAATTGTGTTGCTAATTTCTTTTTATGGTTCCTTGGCAGGTCTTCCATAGTCAAGATGTTGGAATGGTGTGAGAGAGAACACGAAGAAGAATATTACTTCACCGAGAATGACACAGGAACAGTGATGGCGCTCCGACAGTGTGCGTTGTTGAAATTATTCAATATTTAGGGTATGAGGGTCCAACTGAGACTACTTGAGTAATTAGTTCACATGTGGGATGTGAATGAGTAAGAATTTCATGTGGGTTCCCACACACTCATCATATATATCGAGGATATATATTTTCTAATAGGACTATCTTGTTGTGGATCACGGGTGACACTTACAGGTAGTAGGGGTGGCGGTGAGCCTATGAACCACTACATCAGTGAAAATTGTGTGCCAGGTACCCAGAAACATAGCGGTAAGGTTGCTATCAGGTATTTCCAAGACTTTCCTCTCCAGACTATCCTCTATACTATAACTCGCATGGTAGGGAGTACATCTCACACATGGCTATGCAGAGTTATTTTCAGTATGCATTGGAGTGTATGGAGTCTCGAGTCTTCAACTGGTGCAAAGGGGTTCTTAAAAGTATTAAGAAACAACTTTCCAAGTGCAAAAGTGGTGGGTTGAAACAATTAGGATACAGGTCGATTTTGGTATCCTTCTTCCTAGAGAGGGTCCCAGTTGTATGCTTGCAGGTAGAGTGGGATATACCTGCTCCACAATATCCAAGACTGAAGAGGCGGGTAGACCTCATGGCCCGACATGCAGCTAGTCACATCGTTAAGTATAACGATGTCTTCTTTGAATGGTTGAGAACTAAAATGTTCATGGTCGATGATTATTCATATGTCAGGCTAGACTTTCATGGAGATCCATACCTAGCCCTTCCAAAAGGTTCCCAATGGGGGGACATAGGTAAGAAGGAAATTTTGTTTATATAATGTTTTTGTTATTTTTTAAAGATATAAAATGTTTTTTATGTTTTTTATCCTATGACTAATCAAGTGTTCTTTGATGATGAAGATGTGGGACCTTATATTCCTCTAGGTTCATCCCCTATCCAGAGGCGAGTGGATAGAGGTTTCGTAGCAGGAGTAGTTGTTGCTAACTTCAAGACCATAGAACAAAATCTAGAGGGACTCACAATGAATATCCCAGATGCCTCTATAGATGATATTCCTAGGCATTATCAATGCCACACATTGGGCGTGTCTGCATCCATCGGTCGAGTACTCCGTAGAGTATCATGGGTGGTCATGTGTTATAGTGAGTAGCATCCTTGATGCTCTATTGTATATGAAGCCATGTGCTTCACATTTTTTATATTTTGGTCTTCGGACAAAAACAGTTTTTGTAAACTTTTATCGTTATTAATATGAGGCTCCTACCGGCTTACTTGTTGTATGTACAAAGTGTGATTGGATTTTATAAATGTCTCAAATGTCTGTCTAAAACATAATTAGCCAATGCATCTGTTAATGTATTTACACATCTAGGACTCCGTTGATATTCAATGTAATCAAATTGACATTCCAAGAGGCGAATTCGTAAATATAACCTTAACAAAGTAGGACTCTGAATAGAATAAACGTTACTCAATTGTAAGACTACTAACTGTGAATCCAGTCGTACAATAAGATGGTGGATTCTATGTGAAACAACGTTAGTCAATAATTCGATAACTACATTGTATTCCGCGATATTTTTGGTTGCATGACTAAGGCAAACACCATGTAGACTGATCAATTCATCTGTAGGTGCATAGATTTCCCAAGAAGCAGATGCTAAGTTTTGAGTACTGCGACTAGTGCCATCAGCGAAGCCAAGGTAGGGTAGTGACGACACCGACATCTGGAAACCAAGCACAATGCAAGGTAATAAGTTAAAAGGTGTGTTGGCATGAATTTGGTCAGACCAGGGTCCTTCTTAGGTTACCAACAAAAGGTATCGTGTAGTCTAGAGCACTGCCATTTTCATCTCCTCCGAAGAGAAGAAGTCTCACCCAAAGCATTATTGAGACAGATAGATAGGGAAGGGTAGGGAAAATACTAAGGAGGATCCATAGATCATTCGTAACTCATTCCTATTCTTTTACAAGAGGCAACATCAGATCTGGAATATCTAACTGCAAGAATTGAACCTACTTACGTTATGAACAACGATTAACCATAGAACCATCAGACATAACTCATACTCATAAAGGAACAATGTAATGCATCAATAAACATACAAAGACACATCATATTTCAAAATTTGGTTCTCCTTCATATTAGCTTCTGGATATTTCCTTTATTACAGACTCAAAACTACATAGAAATGTTCAGTACAGACTCTGGGTTGTCTCTTACATCAAGTTTCAATAGCTAATCCTAAAACCTTGGATGACTCTGATAGAAATGATAGTAGCTCAATATATCAACTCGACTCCAACCAAGCAATGGATTGATTGAACAATAACAACAACAATCCTTATATATTGACTTGACTCTAACCCACTTACAATTATATTCATCCCTATATATAGTTGGGTTATGTCTCTCTGTTCAGCTTGCTCGCTTTCTTGTTTTGTTGCAACTGTTTGTTTCTTAGCTGGTGTTTTGCTAACTCCCACAACTGCTTTCTATTATTATTTTCTTTCAGCCTCTGATGAAGTTTGTGCAACGCATGCTTAATAAAAACTTGCACAATTCTTTCCCAAAAACGAAGGGCCCAACAGGCTTCGACCACAATCCTTGACTCATCCTCGAGTCAAGTACTTGGTTCTTTCACATTTTCTAAGAGAAAATTTTGCTTTCCCTTATCTAGATTTTATTCTTCTTTGGGATCTTTTGTTTGTGACTTTTATTCCTTTACCTCCTCAAACGAAGGCCCAATTCTGGAACCATCTCTAATGCTCTGTGATTTATTCTGTGAAATCTTTCAACTTTGTCCTGCCATTTTTGGGTGAGGAGTGATGCTTCTGCAAGGAATTGTTGGGTCGTTTCTTTATTGTATTCCTTTGGCTTGGCCGCAACTAACGAGTTCCATTCAAAGTCTACTATTGTGTCGACCTGGTGCATTTTCATATAGGTGGTTTTAATGATCAGTCAGAAATCCCGCAACTCTTTCTTGGCTACGGACTGTGCTTCATAGAGTGAATTGAGGTCATAGTCGACCTGCTATATTTGATCGAACTTTTGTTGCTGCTCTATGAGGTCCATTGTGACCACAAATTCCTCATTGAGCACCTAAATCTTGGTGCGCACTTCCTCCAGGACTTGATTCTGTTGAACGATGATCCCCATCCAATCACTTACTTCCTTGAAGATTCTGGTGCAGTCCATTGTTTTCATATGTAGTGTCGCTTGGGCATTGTTTTCTTGTTGTATTATCCTCTGCATTTGGTCCTGTAGTTGTCGAGGCTGCTATTCTGCTTCCTATTGGACTTGTTGTATCTTTGCTTATATCTGCTCCATGCGTGTAGCGAGTTGTGTCCATACCTCTTATAACAACTCGATCTATTGTTCTGGTTCACTTATTTTGCTAGCTTCAGGTAGGTCAGGCACAACCTTATGAATCTCCAGCTAGGCTTATGCAAGTTTTTCTTGCACTTTTTCTAGTTTGCGCTGGGCGAGGAGTCTGTCACGTTTTTCCTCCGTTCTACATGTTTGTGCATATAGTTTTTATTTCCTGGTGAGCTCAATTGAGCTCTCGCCGTCCTGGAGCCTTTTCTCTAGTTGGTCTGTGGAGGCTCTAATTAGTCTAAACAACTGTGATGCAGGCCACTGTACCAGGTATGTATATGATGGAGCGACATCAGTGGGTGCTCACCACTGGAGTGAGAATCCACTTCCTTTTGAATGGTCTGAGTGAGTTTCTACCTCGTCCTCTGTGGGTGGTGCTGGTGCAATCCTTAATCTTAGGTTTGTAGGGAAGAGCATCAKGACCTCGGTTCTGGTTATGYAGAGTTGCATCAATTGTGCACATTGTTGGGGGTTCTGGAGAACTTACACCATCTGTGCTTTCATTGYGGCCATATCCAACTCCGTTGTTGATTATGGCTCATTGTGCACATCTGGTATCTTTGTGTCTTCCGGTGCTTCTGCATCATGCATCGTGATTTCTAGAGCATCCTCACCCTTGGTTGGTGAGGGGATTTGCAGGTTGTGGTCAGGTTCCATCTCTTCTCTAGTTCTGGCAGCTTCTTTTTGTGCTATCTACTTAGGTTTTTGTTCCTGGTTGTTTAGATTCGGGACATCAATCATCATGCCTTGCTCTGATACTTTRGKGTCTGGGTCAGGGATTTCTGAACTGGGCCTGGGGGATTCTCTGGTAGTCTGTGGGGTTTGTCGTTCCTCTGTMTTTGGGTGGTCAAGCTACATCGGCTCTGAAGTTGTGGTTTGATGTGGAATGGCGATGAGTAGGTTTGGCATTTGAAGTGGTGGTGGAGGGTGCTCAACAATGATTGTGGATGAAAGTGTTTCGAGGTCCTAGTCATATTGAATGTCAATGATAGTGGTGGCTTTGGTCATGGCATGGGTCCAGGGAGCGAAATATGCGAGGGATTGTGGGTTCATGGGTTTGTTCGGTGAGACCCCCGTTCTGGGCCTTTTCCTCATTGATTCGGTGGCAAGCATAGCACCCAGCATCTAGTTGACCTATGCACCTGATAGCACGGCATTGGCTGGCAACTGTGGGGTGGCGGTCTTTTCCTCCACCCCAGCTACAATGTTTCTTCTTCCTCTTATGAGTTTGTGTTTTTCGAAGCATATGGATTCTCCTGCTTCCTTGTCTTTTTTCTTGAGCAACTCGGCAGGAAAAATGTAGTGCATTCCTGATTTTCGCTGGCCTCGTTTGACTCCTGGACATGACATGACTTCTTTATCTAATTCTTCCTCATCCAAATATAATGGTAGGATCGATGTGTGAAAATGTTCCCTGCTGACATGCCTCGGCCAGACAAATGTGTTGTGTCGGTTCATGCTGAATGCAATATTCCTTGTGTTGTTATTGAGGATCTCCTGCAAGATGCGTGGCCACTGTGTTGCATCTATCATAGCATTATACCATTTGGCGAATGTTGCGTTGTTGAGTGTTGTGTTCTCTAAGTCTGGTCTGGCTTGCCATCGCTCAAAAATTTTCACCAGGCGCTCTTTATCTGGTATTGTCGGTTGTCTACCCACTGATGAATTCCATTTGAGCATCGTGAATGACACAAGAAGGTATCCATAGGTAAAGGTGCCTCCTTTCTCTTGTGCCTCCTCGCAAGCTTTGAGTAGTTCCTCCAGGAAGAAGCTACACCAGTTGAATACTTCTCCTTTTTTTCAGAAGTCGATGACTGATAGGGAATCTAAAGTGCACTCTCCCTTATAATAGGACCTCATAACTTTGATGGCTATGATGCAGTAGCCAGTCTGGACTATTTCGGGCAGTATTGGCTCGATGATTGTTGTGCATCCTCCTCTCTTGGTATTGAACTTCTCGTAAAGGCTGAGCTCGCCTTTCTTCTTCCCATGCTTGTTGGGTCCCTAAAATCCCTTCGACACATCCTCTCCTTTAGAGGATAGTCCAGTAAGTTGTTGGATATCTTGTGCATGGATTGGATATCTCTTATCCAACCATAGGATTTTTTCATGCACTCTGCTTATCAGGAACTCCATGCAACACATGATTTCGCCTATGGTGACAAAGACTGGTAAGTCTCTCAGGTTCATGATGGTGGAGTTGAATAGGTTGATGAAGTCCTTTTTCAGTATAAAGTGCATATATCATGTTCCATCCAACGCTAGTTGCTAGAAAACATCTGGGTGCATCTGTGGAAAAAGGGTTGAATCTGTGAGGTCAAGGTTGAGTAGCTTGACCTGTTCTGTCTTCCCTTTGAGATCACCTATAATCTCGACCTGGGGGTCGTAGAGATCATCTGGTACTACTTATTTAGGCATGGTGCTCTAGCTGGCTGTGGCTCTTGGCATGAGTGTGTCTGTGATCGTTTTAGAGCTAAGGCTCTGTTTTCAGTTTTGGCAATGATATGAACTAGTTTGCACGGCTGAGTTCAGAAATAGCTATGCTTGTTTTAGAAACAATACTTTCTCGGATGAGTTCTGAGATTCTTATGGCTGGCTTAACGAGTGAGTTTTAGAAATAACTACTCCTCATCATGTTCGTATAGATGTAACAGGGTGTGAGTTTTCTGGCGGGACAGTTTAATCAAGGTAAATCCGATCAGAGGATTTTGGTATTTACTCTATTTGGGTGGAATAGGGACGTGGCCAAATTGAGACCGTTCTAATTGTTGGGCAGGTATCTTGGCACAAACTTCAATGGAATCTTGGAATAATATGGCTTTATGGAATAACGGGTGACAGTCGAGGTACTGGTCTGACAATAATGGGTGTGATTGGACTAGGTGTGCATGGCCTTTAACTCAGATTGGATTGGGATTCATGGCTCCTCTGACCACAAAGGTTATCCCCATCATTTTTAATGACTGTCATTAAGTGGACTTTCTCATGCTTCAAGTTTTGTGCTACCGATTCGTCAGCTCTGTGTCACCCAACACTTAAACAAAACAAATGAACTATGTGTTATGGTGCAATGTTGCGCACATGGACGTTATTAGTTGAATTTACAAAACTTCAGAAAAAAAAAAATGAAACTCAAATCTAACTATTGTAAAAACTCTGTCGAATTGGAGCAATTTTCCTTCTTCTCAATTTTGAGATAATTAGGGTTTCAGGTGAGCGCCATTCACCCATCTCGGTCATAGCACACCATCCAGTTGCACGAGTCGAACTACTCCCAATGGTCGGATCTATGCAACTAGGAAGGGTCCCGACCAATGCATATGCAACTTGCTAGGATGCTTCCGGTATCAGTTTTCATAGAGTAACACCTTGTCCCCTTGTTTACTAAATGCCTTGGTATTAATGTGTCAGTCGTGCCAAGATTTTTGTCTTTCCTTTTCAACCGACTACTGGAAGTCTACTAGAAATTTGGTTTCTTCGAGTTCTTGTAGCTCCACAAGTCTTTGCGCCATTAATTCTTCATTTGTCATGCGTGTGTCTTGCGCAATATACAAAGTTTGAGTGATGAACTCTGCGAGCACCAATACCTCTTTTCCATAGACAAGATGGAATGGTGTGTATCTGTGGAGTTTCTTTGAGGTCGTCCTGTAGGCCCATAGTGTTGTTGGAACTCTATCATCCCAGTCCTCTTGGTTTGCGCAACAAACCTTTGTTAGTCCTTTTTCTAGGATTTTGTTGAAGGCTTCGACTGTTTTTTTGGCCTGTGGGTGCTATGGACTTCTCTTATGATGTTGAATCATAAATTTTGTTGTAAGTGTTTCTATGGTACTGCTAATGAAATGAGTACCCTGATCGTTAGTTAGGATTCTGGGACATCCAAAGCGAGTAATGATATTCTCAAAAATAAACCTAGCAGTAGTATCTGTCGAACAGTCATGTACTGGTACTGCCTCTGCCCAACAAGTAAGGTAGTTGGTTGCAGTAATGATGTACCTTTCCTTCGAATGTTTAGCTATGGGGTTGATTGGCCCAATGAAGTCAACTACCCATTTCTCAAATTCTTGTAGCTCTCTAACGGGTTGTAATGGAAGTTCATATCGGAATGACGGCTTGCCCACTCTTTGACAAACATCACATGATCTAGTGTATGATTTTTCATCCTTGAAAAGTGTTTCCCATCACAGTCTTGCTTATAGAACTTTTTGTGTTGTTTCCTTTCCTCCCACATGTCCTCCTGCAATTCCACTATGGCATTCCCAGAGTATAGCCATCCTTTCATGATCTAGGACACATCGTCTGAGGATGTTTTCTAGTCCTAGTTTATACAATTTCCTAGTGATCAGTTGATAATCTATTTCTCTGACGACCATATGGTGTTTCTGGGTTGTGGAATATGTTTTGAGATAGGCTCGTGTACTGAGAAATATTCCTATATCCTCTAGATATTATGGTATGGCCTTAATCCTGAACAAGTCTGCATCTAGGAGCTGGTCATCCACCACTCCACCATTTTCTCTGAACTCTAGTCTAGATAGATGGTCGGGTTTAACGTTTCATCGTCCCGGCTTGATGATGACTTCAAAAGAAAATTCAAGAAATAACAGCAACCATCTGCAAATTCTTCCTTCCAATATAGGTTTATTAACTAGGTATTTTAATGTTGAATGATCAATAAAGAATTTGAAATGAGATCCTAACAGATAATG